>JAWLRI010000144.1:633894-644226 GCA_034781795.1 Crypturellus tataupa
ACCTCTCTTACCTGAGGAGGAGAAGGGCAGCTGCCACACTCCCCTTTGGCGGCTATCCTTCGTAAGTACAGAGGGAGTCTTGGCCCTCTGGGGTGGCTGGGAGGCCTGGCGCTGGGTGGATTACATCAGGTGCCTGGCTGTAAAAAGAGCACACGGCCCATCAGGGGCGGGATATCCCATCTGCGCGTAGCGGGAGCGTCTCGGGCCAGCCGGCCTGCGCAGTGGTGGCAGACCTCCTGCACTTACCATCTTGAGGGGGATTTATCCCGCGCAATTATATCCCGATCGATTTACAACAGCAAGATATGAAATTTTCATAGTTCAGGCTTCCATGGGAACAGGGACTTTCAGATTCGGTGTGTTTACCATCCTCTTACCAACTTGTGGGTTCCACCTGTTCAGAGGGAAAGACCAATTCAGCCATGAGAAAGCTCAGAGCTGAATTTACACTTCAGTTGCTCCTCCAGACTTATTTGCTTGCCTGAGTGATCAGGGCAGTCAGAAGTCAGGGCGCGAGGTTGACAGAACTGGCATGGAGATTCTCAGTGATACAAAACTCTGAAGAGATTCTAACTTCTTGTTTTAGAGACCGTCTCCTCATGCAATTCTTTGGGACACTTAAAAAACTGAGAAAGTATTATTTTTATCTACTCTTAATAAGAGGAAATTAGAGACTCCTTGCTTACCAAATAAAGACATGGCTTAATTTTAGCACAGACATTGGCACGGTAAAATGTGAGCATTCATGCAGATAAAGCTATTAGAAACTTGACTTATTCTTAGCTTGTTTTGCCAGCATTAAGTTTTATTTAATGTAGAGAAAGTTCAAAATAGTAAATGTTTTGATATAATTTTATAGCATTTATAATCTTTTCCACCTGTCTGCCTATTGCACTCAATATATGCTAGTAAATAGTAAGTAAAAGACCTCTTTGGGATTATTTTACCTTATAGTCTTGATTGCTTTACTTACTTACACTTCATTCATTAGATTCTTGCCAGAACTCTTTCTAATTTTTGAATCATTTATCTAAATTTTCAAAGTTTTCTGTTTTTCAGAAAGCAATCATGCACAAAAACACACCCTGGCACTAGCGTCTTCTCTAATTTAACACAGAATTTCCCTAACAGTTACACCTTTATGTCAAAAGGATGAAGTAGTGCTTTGGAAACAAAGTCCATTCTTTTATGATAAATAAGAAGATAAAATCTAACATAGGTAAATATATGTATGCAGAGCATTTCCACTGTTTCATATATTTATTCTAACATAAGAGCAAAACAACAAAGGTAAGTTTTGAATTATGTATCACTTAGCTCTAGGCTCTGTGCTGATAACATGCTTTGTTGTTTAACTTCTCAGATATGGCTGTTAACTTTTCATCAATAACCTCAAGTCTAGTCCTTCATACTCATTTTCCTACTTCATTCAAAAACAAATCCTTCATAATATTTCCTTCTTTTTCCAAAACGTTTAGACCCCTAAGTGGGCTCTGTGCACACCATAATATAGCCTATGTATCTCACTAATAATATTATGAAACTACTTAAATAAACTTTCTAAATAAGCTTTCTCTTAGATTCTTATAAGCATATGCCTACTTATTCTATTTTTCTTATAAATATCCCTCTATTAGTCAAACATTTAGTAAAAATTCAGCAAACAATCTTGTCTGAGACTTTCTCTTTGACGTTCAGAGAAATCTCCAAGATCTCCAACCCTTTACCAATTCAAGCTGTTTTGAAAAGGTCATACTAAGCAAAATGAACCATCACATCACTAGAGGGCATAACAGTGGTATGAATTAGTGTTATGTGTAGGCTTTCAATGGCTCCATTAAAACATAACCAGTTTAGGTTGTTGCCTAGTGGTTAGATATACATTTGAGAAGCAGGAGCTGTAAGTCTGCACCTTTCAGACTGAAGAGAAAATTGGACGAGAATTACAGTCTCCTTGCTTTAGGCAAGCATGGTCCTAAAAAGCCCCCACCTTTTCCATACTTTTAACTACTGCAGGATGCAGTGTTGTTTTATCAAAACACAGAGTCCATCTTGTTAAGTTCATATTAAAGCCATATCCTGCAAATGGAGCAATTTGTCTTTTTTTTGAATTAATGACAATATTTTGTGTTTATTCAAAATAAAATAGTGAAAAATATATTTAAAAGATTTTTTTTAATTTAACACACCTTAGTAAAAAAGACTCCTGCAGACCTAACTTTCAGAAAGTGTTTTGATTGATTCCCTAAAGAAAAAGAGAATGCCAATCCATCTTTCATAAACTATATAGAGGGTATATTCAGAATATTTTGTCTTTTACATGGGCAATTTAACAGTTATTCCTCCATAATTACTGTTTCAGCTACTGAAATTCACCACTTTCACAAATAGCATTTTATGTACCTAGGTACTACATCTGAAGCAAAGGCAAAATAATATACTATTTCTATTTTGACATAGATGAATAAGTGATATTTTTAAAATATCAAAAGTTAGCTGAATGAATTAGGTGAGAATAGTACGGTAGAACTATGAATAATAAGCTATATTTGATATTACAGTATAGTCTTCTATGGTCTATGCAAGGCTATGCAAAAAATTAATTTTTTGGTTCACTGTTCAACTAAAAAAAGTCAAATCTGAAAAAAAGTTTTTTAATTAAACCATACATTTCACTTGACACTTTCTTACAGTATTCATTCCTGTTTCCTTTGTTCTATTGTTATATTAAATAAAGAAATCTTGGTATCTTTGTACTTTTAAGTAGAAATTTTTTGTCTTTTTTATCAAAATATTTTAAAATGTGATTCGGTTAAATATATTAGGTTGCTTGCTTGTCTTGTGATTTGGGTTTGATATTTATTCAATATTATTTAATGATAATTAGTGAATGATTCAGTGGATTTCGTCAGTAAAAGATTCAATATTAAAGGTATTTCTGAGACAGACATACTTCCTAATTCCTCTATCCTAATTTAAGAAAGCATTTTGTACATCAGGTCATATTCTAGAGCAGGATCATGCAATAGGACATAGGAAAAAAGGCAGATATTGTGACATTCAACAGTTCCAAGATGTGACGCAAATATCTAAAGAAAACTATACTGTGCAGAGGGAGTTCCTGGAGGAGAAATGTGCTAAATTGGCAACATTGTACACAACATGTGTGGTAAAGAACAGACGAGGGAGAAAACTGGGGCAGAAGGGGAGCCGGGTGTGGATTATTGTCATCAACTCTGACTGGGACCCGGAAACCTGGAATGGGAATATTTGGGAATCAGAAAAGGATGTCCCCACACCAGAGGAAAAGGGCCCATCAGGAGACAAAACAAAAAGGGGAGCCGCCCCAGTAATACAAAGGAAAGCTGTGCTGCCAGGGCCAGGACAAATAGTGCGACAGGATGAACTAACTGATTTTACCCTCAAAGATATTAAGAATCTGCTAGTGAAATATAAACAACAACCCGAGGGAAAACCACAGTGCTGGATGGTAAGATTAATGGAACAAGGGGCTGATTCGGTGATAACTGACAATGTCAATGCCTCAAGGTTTTGGGGGTTAACTAATGACATGTATGTACAGTCTGCTCTGCGAAGAGTGGACGGAAGCAGCAAGACATATTTGTACATGTTGATAAGATCCTCTCTCAATCTTCTCCAGGTTAAACAGGCCCAGCTCGCTTAGTCTTTCCTCACAAGGCATAGGTTTGACTCAATCATTCTTGCCGCTCTCGGCTGGACCCTCTCTAGAAGTTCCCCATTCCTATTGTACTGGGGAGCCCAGAACTGCACGCAATACTCCAGGTGCAGCCTCACCAGAGCTGAGTAGAGGGGCAGGATCACCTCCCTTGACCTGCTGGCAGTGCTCCTCCTGATGCAGGCCAGGATCCTCTTGGCCACGAGGGCACATTGCTGCCTAATGGTTAACTTGTTGTCAATCAGGACTCCCAAAACACTCTGCACAGAGCTGCTTTCCATCAGGTCAACCCCTAATCTCTACTGGTGCCTGGGTTATTCCTCCCCAGGTGCACTTGCCCTTGTCAAACCATACAAGGTTCCTGTCTGCCCAACTCTCCGACTTGTCTGGGTCCCTCCGAAGGGCAGCACAGTCATGTCCATGTCATGTCATGTCATTGAATTCAATCATTCTATTGATTTTTTTTTCCTCTTTCTCTTTACTTGTGGTCTCTTTCTTTGTTGTGTATTGGTTTGGGATGCTTATCTCAGTTCTTGGTGGTACACCTGGACTGAGCATGACTGCGAGAGCCTTTCCAGGTAAATTCTATTTGCAAAGCTGTAATGTTGTGCTGGATAGAACAAACAACAACAAAAAAAATGCTCCTCTTTTCACCTATGAGGATGATTTTTCATATTCATTCCATACTTATTTAACTGCCGAGTCTCATGCTCTTTTCTCAACTTGTGTCTTCATGTCTATAGTGCCTTTTTTGATTGGTGGGTTAGAAAGAATTTAGAAAGAATATTCTGGTAAAGGTGATTTCCACAAAAAGCCTACTTGTTTTTTTCCTGACACTGCCCAACAAACAGAGTTTTACAGTTGCTTTATTTTGATTGCTTATGGAGAGAAGCCGTTCCAGGAGCGTGCTGTAGCTGAGCAGGGTTCATATGCTGCCACTTGACTCCCATCTCTTTTTTTGCCAGTAACCAGCGTGACCACGCAGCGGTTTTTGTAGTGCGCTGCTTACACTCTAGGCCCAAGAATTCAAACAGCACACTCTACTGCTTCCCTCCTTGCCCCTCTCACATCAGCAGATCCCTTCGGCTGGATTTCCCTTATATCATGGAGAAGTCAATGCAGCTGTTTGCATCCCTACACTTTTGGAAAATCAAAACAGAAATCAAGAAATAGGTATTTTAACCTATCCAGTGTTTTTGTATTAGTTGACTGTTGTAAGCAACTTCTGAGTCATGGTGCCCCCTAAACCTGCTAAAGTAGCCCATGGAATTCCATTGCTCAGAAAACCCCAATCTCAAGCTATGCTCACCCAGGTAAATGCCAGAGACCGCCAAGAGACCATTAGGAGGCCTTACCTCTCCAAATTTTAAAGTCATCCCATTCTGCTGTTAGCCACGTCAAAGTCCCAATGGAACTATGGAAATCCTAAAAGTGTAGTCAAATTTGTAAAAGTGAAGTCCTAATTGTCAACGGTGGGTCAGGGGAAATACTTGTGGCTCTTGATGAAGATGGTGTCACTCACTTAGGCGGCGCAATAAGAAAGAGAGAGAGAGCTGTGGCTTTCCTTTCAGTTGTACTTGTCCGAAGTATTGGCTCCAGGAAGCAGTGAAGAGGGCATCAGCTTTTCCAGCAGCTGAAGGAGGAAATGAAAACTAGTCAAAGCGCTGTTTCTGCTTGCCTTCCTCCTCACATACCTCTCTCTGGCATGCCAAGCAATCCCTGAGCCCGTGCGTTGAACATCAGCTTTGCAGAGTGCTTGGACAAAGTGCTACCAACAATGCAGGCATAGGCAGGACATACAGAATGCTGAAAGAGACATCCAATTTCCTCTTTAACTATACAGCTACCTGCCTCCTCTTAGAAGCCACTCTCCTGGATGATGTGCACAGCAATCCCATAGACAAGGAAGCATTTGAGCAAAAGCATTGTGGAGATAGGAGGCAGGAGCAGGAGAGTACCATCGATGGGATCAAGGTGAAGTGTCACTGTTTCCCGCCAAGATATGGCCTCTACTACTGCAGCGGTCTGTGTTACACTTCAGCAATATGCTGACATTACCATCCTGAGGAACGAACCCTGATGGGAAAATGTAAAGACACAAAGTTGGCCAAGATGGGCAGAGGAGACTTTTGACAGGGAAGGGAATTGAGCACAAGGGGTCTTGAAGTGGAGAGAAGGCCCTGATTCAAATTTTCCTCCAGGCTTCCATGTCCTCAGTCACCCTAGGGAAGAAGGGAGCTTTTCCTCTATGCATGTCTAGCTATCTGTAGGAATGTGAGGATGCCCCGGTGAAAAGGAAAACTATACGGGTGGAAACTCTGAACTTGGGAAGTGATCAGAGAGCACCTACAGCAAGAAAGCTGTAAGTGTTCTTCAGCTGCTTTGTGTCACTTTGTTAGTTTTTATTAATAAGCAGTGATCAGTGCTTTTTAGGAAGGGAATTGCACTCCAATGGAATTGCATTTCATTTTATTTTTCTCCAAGTTCAGAAGGCAAGCTATCGCACAGCCTATTCTACATCCTAACACAAACCATCAGAGACCTTGTATCATGTCCTAATCCTATATACACTATCTACAGAGCCCACGTGATGGGCAGAGATGGAGTGGCAGAGGATGCTGCTGCTGTGGTCGGTGTCTACACTGGGCAGGGATCTCCCTTGGACCATCAGTACCATCAGCTGGAGCTGGATCTGTGGGGCCCTGTGCTCTTGAGGGGCAACCCCTGATATACGCAGGCATCTACTGTGGGCAGCTGTCCAGGGAACTCATCTCGCTCTCAATATAGAAGGTGACACACAGGGCCACGGTGTCCTGGAGCAGCTGGCCAAGGAGCTCGTCCCGCTCCCAATGTAAAAGATGACACGGGGTGGCACGGTTTCCTCCAGCTCTTGGCACTCAGGGCAACCATTGGCACCTATGTTGCTCTCCCAGCTGACCAGGGAGGTTGCCTCACTGCCAATGTAAAAGCAGACGTGGGAGGCAAGGGAGACGTGACTCCTCACGGGTCAGCTAGCTAATATACACTGCCAGGTCGTCTGTTTCCCAGTAGTCAAGAGTGCTGCTCTGCTGGCACCGCCTGCCGAAGCAGAAGCAGCCCTGCAGTGATTGCCACCATCTGCGAGCAGCAGTTGGACAATGCTCCCTCTGCCCAGCTTCAGGTCCTGGCCTTGAGGCCCCTGTGGTTGCCCTCCTCCTCAGCCGCTTCCTCAACCACTCCATGCTGCAAAGGAGGGCAGCATGCTGCCAACCCTAACAGGCTGTCCCCTCAGTGGCCAGCCCTGCCCAGAGAGAGCAGGGCTGGCTCTAGCCATGCACATCTGCACAGCCAGCGCGACACGCACGCAGAGCCGCACATGGCCATCTAGGAGCCACAGATCAGGTAGAGCCCCTGCTGAGTGGCCGCCTACGGCCAGGCCCCTGCAGAGCCAGCTGGACCCTAGTGCTAGCCGCGTAGCTGCATGGGGACAGCTCCCTCTCACACCCTCTCCTCCTGCCCACAGGAGGCGTGCTCAAAAGTAGAGCTGCTCGCTCCGAGCACCTCTCTACTCCACTGCCCATGTGGACAGCAGCTTGCGTGGCGCTCCACGCACCCTGTGCAAAGGAGAAGGCAGAAAGCATGAAGGCCACAAGACTGAGGGCAATTGCCCCTGCTCTTGGCATCCCCAGGGGACACATGGCACAAGTGGCTTCTTCCAGCTGCCCCCAGGGCTTTCCATGCCCAGCACTCACTCGCCAGCAGCTCCCGACACTCCCAGCCCAGCTCAGCAAAACTGTCCCCCAAGGGACGCAGCTGCCACTCCAGAGGTGAGAGCTCCACAAACACTTCTTCCTTTGCGTTCCCACCCTTGGGTCTCTACCACCTGCAAGCCAGCAGCCAGGAAGAACAGGGGAGAAGCTTGAGACCAGCTCATAAGCTGCTCTCAGCTTCCTCTCTCTGCCAAGGCACTGCCCCACTTGCCCGCTGGGGCACTCTGGAGGCAATTGCTGAGCTCCCACCACCTCCCAAACATGCTCAGGTCCCACCAGCCTCCTCTGGGGAAATCACCACCCCAGATCAGCTCCCTGCAGCCTCCCTATGCATGCAGGCAGAACAAGGAAGGATGTGATTCTTACACCCTGCAGCTCGCAGGCTCCGATTGCACTTGCGTCTCTCGCGTCAGCGACACAGGGGCTATGAGGCCAGTGCCAGCAACACAGCTCCTGCTCAGCCAACACCAATGCCACCAACAGGGACATCCGCCGCCAGTGCATGCCTCTGCCCTGTTGTGTGTGGGGCTGCACCCGCCCAGGGCTTTGTGACCTCGCCAAGGGGCTCAGGCGTGACCCTGCTGAGCCTCCTCTTCTCCACGCTGTATACCTCAGCCACTCTCACAAGCTCTGTGCGCCAGCCCCTTCCCTTACTTTGTTGCCCTTCTTTGGACATTCTCCAGAGCCTTAACCAGCTTTGGACCCATTGAACCATGGGTCTGTGCTTTTACTGGCTTTCCTCTGGCTTCTGATGTCTCTGGAGAAGCTTTTCTTGTTGCCCTCACGTGCCTCAGCAGATTCAAGTCCAGGCAGGCTTTAGCATTGCTAAGCCCATCCCTGCATGCTCAGACACTGCCTCAATATTGCTTCTGTAGGAGGATCTTCTGCATGCAGCCAGGTGCCATTTGCCTGGAGTTACCTGCCGCCTTCTCGGATGAAGGCATCAAGATTTCAAGAGCTAGCTTGCATTCTGCCCAGTATTTCTCCAGGTCTTGTTCTTCTTTAGTGTGCTGATGGTGGCTTTCTAAAGTCGCTTTCCCTATGATGACAAGGATTTGAACATCTAGGAGAAAGTGGTGCTTCACCTGCTGCACAGTTGCCTTGCTGAGGAGGGATTGAACTGAGTTCTTGCATTGTAACAGGCTGCTGCTGTTGTGAATTTGCTCTCATTTTTCTGCTTCCCTTGTCATCCTTCTGACTTTGCCTCTGGAAGGGAAGAAGTTCTCCGTCAAGGTTACACTCATGAGTCTCTTCAAAATGTGTTTCTTGAAGGACCTCTCACACAGCCCAAATGCCCAAGCCACTGTGGAGACTGTGGAGTTTACAGTACACTAGGCAAAAATGAGCAGTGAGTGCCCACCTGTTGTCTTTGCTGGCACATGACGCTTACCTGGTCACAGTATGCTGCTGATGGCATTTTTCATATCCTTGGAATTCATTAGCAACATTGGCAGTGATTTTGATTTGCACAAGAATTTTGAAAGTTAATTTCTGGAAAAGGAGCTTGAAATGTCTAAGTAAGTGTGGACCTGTTTTGTCTATCGTCTGTTGTCATGGCTCAGAGACTTACTGCCTGAAGAGGGTTCCCTCAGAAATGGTGACAGACCACAGGACACATTTCTCCAATAGATTAGGACTGTTGAAAGACAAAGCTTTGACTACAGAAGTAGGTAAACTCTGGAAGGACTGAGTGTCTGGACTGCATCAGAGCAAAAGATGCTCTGATAGATAAGCAATTTCTTCTTGAAGCGGATCGTGCCTCCCCAGTTCTCATTTCTTTCCCCATTCCTGTTTCTTTCCTCACTCTTCAGTGTTCTCAACCTCCTTTTTCTTCCCATGAGACTCCTTCTTGCTTTCTTTCCTGGTTGTTTTTATGTTTGTGTTGTCTATCTCAGTTCTTGGGGAGAGGCCTGAAGTGCATGTCTTTCGAATAGCAAAGTATGTTTTGGTAAAACAAGCAAACAAATAAACAGAAGTTTAAAAACTATTAGGTGGGGTTCTCCAGAAGTTACCTACCTTCTTTTTTGCTGAGGACTTCAGTTTGCAGACTCAGATAGCATTTCACTTGCTCTTTCACCGGAAAAGTTCTTTCCTTATCAAAAACCCTTTCCTGATCATGACTTTCTGGACTCTCTGTCCCTTTGGCACCAGCATTTGGACACCAAGGGGAAGCTGTTGCTTCACTCTCTATGCAGTTGCAGTTGCCTAGCTGATGACTGATTTATTTTATTTTCATTGCGTTTCTAGATTCCACCTCTGTAAAAGTACAGATGCTCCAAGGTGGACAAGGCCATGGGCCCGCAACCTTTTAGCTCCATCTCATCTCCCTGTTTCTCATTCCTTTCCCTATTCCTGCTTTTCTCACACTTAAATGTTCCCAATATCATTTTTATTTAATCTTATTTCATTTTAAATTATTTTTAATTATTTCATTTCATTTCAATTTACAGAATCACAGAACCAGGGAATGAGAGAATGGTGGAGGTTGGAAGGGACCTCCAGATCCCAAGCAGGGACACCTAGAGCATGTGGTCCAGGGTTGCATCATGGTGGGTTTTGAAGATCTCCAGAGAAGGAGACTGCACCAATTCTCTGGGCAGCCTGTTCCAGTGCTCTATTGCCCTGACAGTCCAGAAATTCTTCCTCACACGGAGATGAAACTTCCTGTGTTTCAATTTGGATGTGTTCCCACTTGCTCTGTCCTTGTCCACCACCTTGTCTGTTGTTATAGTAAGCATTCACTCTTCCTGTTAATAGGACATCTACAGTCACCAACAAATGGAAACGAAACAATGAGATTTTACATCTGCATATGAGGAAGAACTTCTTTCCTGTGAGGGTGACAGAGCCCTGGAACAGGCTGCCCAGAGAGGTTGTGGAGTCTCC
>JAWLRI010000144.1:644326-656684 GCA_034781795.1 Crypturellus tataupa
GAGCCCTGGAACTGGCTGCCCAGAGAGGTTGTGGAGTCTCCTCCTCTGGAGATCTTCCAAACGTGCCTGGATGCGAACCTATGCCATGTGCTGTAAGTGTCTCTGCTTGAGCAGGGAGGTTGGACTAGATGATCTCTAGAAGTCCCTTCCAACCTCAACTATTCTGTGATTCAATGAGATTCTGTTGTGATTGTGAGAAGGCACTGGGAGAACCACCAACAGAGATTGGTTTAGCCCTCATTCTTCCAGAAAATCAGCCTGCATTCCAGTACATCCAAAAATAGCATATGGGCTGTGAATAAAGCAGCAGAAATATGTTAGAAAATATGTCACATGTATTTCAGGAGGTTGGTGAGAGGATTCAAATAAAGGCATGAATTAAATGAAGATATATCCACTGGTTCCCTCTCTTGATTAAAATAACTTTGGATTTAGGTCAGGACAGTTATTAAGGCTCTGATGTATTACCCTAGCAATCTTAAAGTATAAACTATTAAATTTTCATATGAAAGGATATTTTTTCCTTAGCTGTACACATCAGATGGTTTTATAGAATCACATTTCCTAAAAGAGGCATAAAAATCACCAAAGCCAATTATTTGCTAAGATAAGAGAAGATTATTTTGCCTAATTTGTCTAACTGTACATTATGGGAATAAGCTTATATGTTACATGGTAGTACTTTTTCCAGAAACTCTGAAGAATAGCATAACTGTTTAAATCACTGTAATTGGAAGTTTATTAAAAGAGCTGACATAATCCTACCTCATATTGTTGGTGATAATTCTGCAGGCAATTCTGGAAATGAATATAAGCTTAGAAAAGTTGCTAATTTAAAGCTGATGCAAGAATGAGGGGAATCAATTCCATCTAAGGAATTTCACAAGCTATTTATTGTAAAGTTGATACATGTGTTTACTTTTGTAAATGACTCCAAGATCTCATAAATGTATGTTATGAATATAATAAATGATACTGTACTTTTTCACACCAAAAAAAAAAAACTCCATCCAGACAATAGTGTCAAGTTTCCATAGCCTCTTATACTGAAAAGAGCCATAAGTATTTTGGGAAAAAAAATCTGTATGTACCTAATGAATCCTCTATCTTTGCTCTTGCTAAAATTAATTTGTGCCTTTAATCACATAGTGAAGCCACTAAGTAGATAAGCAATCACAGATAAATTACACTTGCAAATTGTGTTGCAAGAAGGAAATTAACTGGGAGTTTACTGGGATAGATTTATCTAATTGTTATAGTCTCCTCAGTTCTTCATGGCAGTTTGTTACATGAAATCGATGACAACCTCTATACTAAGGCTACCTAACACATACCAATAGAGAGACACATGAAACTGTTTTATTGTTGTTTTTCCTCTCAATGAGTATTGACATCAAATATCACACTAAGACTTTTAAGCTAGAAATATTTAGGGAAAAAAAGATTTCTATTTCATGAAAATCATTACAACTTGTCAGAAAAGTCATTGCCCATCTGGGGTTTGTGTAATACAGCTTGTTGGGCTTAAGTTTTGGCAGTGCACCCTACAGCTGCTCATGGGCAGTGGGCATGGGCATCTCATATCAATACTACAGACAGATCAAACTTTCGAAAAGCTGCAGAGAAAAACAAGTCTTCTCATCAAAGGGCAGAACGAGTAGTGACCTACAGATAGAGTCCTAACCTGAGTCCTAACCTGAGTTCCTTAAGCATAAACCCTTAAATCTTGAATCAATAACCTTAAATTGATAAGCTAGAGTCCTCCACCTTTGATGGGAAGACAGTGACCATCACTGAATGGTGTGTAGAATTGTATTCTACACAGATCTTTCCATCAGTTAAAGGTGGAAAATGCATGGAAAACGCAACTATTAAAATATCTTCTGGGTACGCAGAACTTTACCCACACTAGATACAAGATACATTAACTATGTCTACAGACTAGCATTAAGAAGAACCAAATTCTAACTGAATGATTATAACATAAGGATAGAAAAATAAACGTTTGTAAGTAAAACCTTCAGGTCTGACGGTAGTTTCTCTCAAAGATCTTTTATGCATATCTATGCCTGCTTAGCTCCACAAATGCACTCCTCACATTTAAGCTAAGCATTGTTTAAGGGTACTGGATAGTCCTTTCTAAAGACAAGTTTATATAGGTTAACATTTTTAGGGCAAACAGTAAAAGATTCGCTCTGATGAAGTAATATTTATATGTCTCTATATATCTATATCTAGATAGATCTATATAGAGAGATATAAAGATATAGCTGTATAAATATATATACCTATATGCATATAGATATGCAACATATATACCACATACTTTCAATAAAACCTTAGAAATGTTGTATACAGACATATAAGCATAGAAGACTGAAGTTAGACTTTGAGCATGTATGCTATTAGGTAGATAAATTTCACTGGGTTTTTTTGTCAAAGGTTTCCTGCCCTATTTAGTGCATGTGATGAATATTTAAAAAGAGTAAATCAAGTCAGTTTCATAAATGAAACTGCTGCATACAGAAGGTGTGCACCATAGCACTAGAAGCTGTGGACTGTGAAGGAATTAGAGAAATAGGTAGAAGAAGAGGAATGGATGGCTTAATCAACTAAATATTTCAAGTTGTCCTTTGTATTTCAAGTATTCATCCTTTGCTAGAAAATTTGATTAGTAAGGATAAGTTAGTAATGTTAGAAAGTCATTTAAGTGGCATATGTGCCACTTAATAACTAATAACTAATCTCTTGCTTACAAAAAATATTTATTATAACTAAAGAGAAAATTTAATTTATTTCATAAGGGATTTCAAGATTTTTAAATTTTATTTCATTTATATCAAGAATAAAACTTCAATATACTAGATTGACCAAAGAAATACTGAAAACAGTGATTACAGAACAAACGAAATGTTTGGTTTTCTCACACTGATTTTGTTTTGTTTTGTTTTTATGGCACATCTGAAAAGAATTCTAATAAAATTTCTTATAACACCAAAATGTTTTTTTTTTTTTTTCCTTTCCTCATTTGCTCCAGATTTGATAGCTGATTGCAGGAAGAGCTGTCAAATCCAATATCTCAGAAAAAGAGGCAATATAATCTGGAAAATGAAGGCATTCTTTGGAATGAAGAATAAAACTGGCTGAATAATGGCTTGACTTTAATATATGTTAGATACTCAAAATATAAAAACAAACAAAAAATCACAATTAATTTATTTACTCACTGAGGCCAGAGGAAAAATGCAAAGCAAATCATTTTGTGTCCTTTTCTAGTCTTCCCATCTGAAAAATAAACAAATAATCTCTTATAATGCACTCATGTTATAAACATAAAAAACTGTTTGAGCCAAAATTTTGTATGGAAATATTACTTTATCTTAGTTAGTGTGATACTTTGATGGCATACTTTGACATAAGCTGATATGTTTTGAAATATTCAGAATTATATTGTTTCATGACTATATATATTTTAAAATACCATTCTTTTCAACTCATTCCAAATATTATTTATTTCCTAAATTCTGTTTATCCTGGGATTCATCCAATGGGATTGAGTCAGCCTTGTTCCTGTGGAAGCTTTTATACATGCAAACCTTTTACATACGAAGTTAAATTTACCAGTTAACATTAAGAATTAAAGTTACTATGCAGTATGCATACTTGCTATTGAAAAGCTTTCCAAGCTTGTCTGTCTATAAGAGATTTTTTTTCCTTTTTTTAATAAATATAATTGGTCAGTGTAGCAGTCTGTTACTCCATAACAGATATTTTATTACTACACTTCATTCATTAAATGTAAATACACATCATTACTGTTCATGTTTAATAATGTATAGTCTAATTATGAAATGTTGAATATGATTAAGCAAAAGACCTGAAACTACAGTCTTTTTTTTACAAGAAAATCCACTGAGTTCAGTTGGCCTGCATTCCTGAAGAAGTTTCTCAGTTTTAGTGCCCAGACTCATTTTTATCTTTCTCTTTATTTCTCTTCAGCTATACCTTACATAAAGTTATCCTACTAAGTACTCTACAGTAATTGGTTAAATGTCAGACACCAAGGGCAAGGTCTTAAACTGAGTATCTGACTCTGCCTACTGGTTGTTATTCTTGCTGGTATCAGCCTCAGCCTCTCACATCAGTCAACTTGTTCTTTATACATTTTACATTTTAAAAATAGCTCTTACATTCATCAGTGTTTGTCTAGTCAAGGTGCTGAAATCCCAAGCCATTCCTTACCTCTTCAGGAAAAGATCTTACTTTCCACATGCTTCTGTGCCACTACTGATAAAATTGTGAGGTAGAACTTTGTAAGGAATTTGTAAGTTAAACAGTTATATAGCATTAGTCATGGAGAATCAGTATTACTTTCCAGTTTCAGTTTCACTTAATCAGAAGTTTTTTTGTTTTTATTTTTAAATGAATTTATGGACTAGATGACCTCTAGAGGTCCGTTCCAACCTTAAGCATTCTATGATTCTATGATACTAACTTGTTCAATATTCTTATTAAAGGACAATTGGTATATGCTTATATACTAACTTATTCAATATACTAACTTATCTCAATATCCTTACACAACCAGGAGGTTTACTGAGCTAGGCTAAAAACAAGCCTGAGCACTGAAACCTTCTTTTACTTACATAGTCCTTGTGATTTTGCTTTAAAACATACTTAAAACAGACTTATGCTCATTTAACATAGGATTTGTGAGATCCAAGGATGCCTCTGGAGATCATCTGGTCAAGCCTCCATGCTCAAAACAGAGTGAGCTGGAGCAGGTGGCCCAGGACCATATCCATTCATATTCACATTTACTCCCACAGTAAAAAAAGGTGTTTTCTTATGTTTATGTCTTCTGTATTTCCAGTCTGGGGTCCTTGTCTTTCATCCTGTCGCTGACTATCACTGAGAAGAGTTTGACTCTGTCTTCTTTAGATATTTACATATGTTGATTAAGCTTCCCTGATTCTGCCCTTTTGCAGGTTAGAGAGTCCCAGATCTGCCAGCCTTTTCTTGTATGAGAGATGCCCCAGTCCCTTAGTCATCTTCATAACCCTTCACTGGACTCACTCCACTTCTGTATGCCCATGTCTGTCTTGAATTGGTAGCCCAGATCTGGAGCCAGTACTCCAGACATGGCTTCACCACGGCTTCACTAATGCCAATGGGAAAGAACCTCCTCTCTTGACTTGCTGGTAGCACTTGTTCTAATGCAGTTCAGGACACTGTGGGCCTTCTTAACCACAGGGGCACATAGGTAACTCATGCTCAAGTTGTTGTTAACCAGGATCTTCATGGTATTTTTTGCAAAGATGCCCTCCAGCCCAAGTTTCACCCAGATCCCTCAGCTCTTGCGGGGTTCATTCTGCCATTTCCCATAAACTAGTACATAGTTCCCATAAACTACAGGTACCAGGGGCCTAGCATTTCTGATGGTGAGTTTACCAATAAAGTCCAAGAACAAGAAAGCATTGAATATCTCAGTCTTTTTTGTTTGTTTTTCTCAGTAAATTAGTATATGAATGAACTTGAATATTTTATTAGGAAAGGGAACCTGAGAAAAAAGTCTATGACTCCTCCAAATGGCATCTGTGTGTCCCACAAAGACAGAACTTGAATGACATGGACAGTCTGTGGGAAAGGGAAATTCCAAGAATATACCTTGAATATGAACCCTAATAAAGAGCAAGTATAAGCAGTAACTACCTGAGAACAAATTTCTTGGTCTTTTGTGCATTGTTCAGCGGGATGTGTCATTTCTCCTTTTATTTCTTCTGTATTCACTTCCTCATAAAATATATTCAATACAATGCCTGCAAAGTTTAGTAGATTCAAAATTATTCTTCAGCAGTATGTTATTCAAAACTTGGCAAACTTAATAGTTACATCAAACTTAAATATAAGGGAATGCTCAAAACTGGCAAGATCAAATTCAGTTCGGGTATACTTTGTAGCTATTCAGAAAATAAATTATGGCAGTAAATTTAAGCACTCATAGTGTTTTATTTTAAGCTTTTATGTCCCAGAAGTCCATGCTACCGGTGAGCTGTAAACTTTCAAGGTACTTTCAGGGGAAAAATGAAATTCCATCAAAACCATGTGAATTTTCAAGCTGCTTATGCACTGGAGCATGTACAATATTCTTTTTTTATTTTTTTTTCCTGTCTTCTGTGAAAAATTCCTCAGAACAATGGTGGTAAAGTGAAACAGTTCAGTCTTCTGCTTCTGTGAGTGAATGAGTCCATGCTTTCAAATACTAAAAGCAAAATAAACAAGCAAACAAACAAGAAATCCCCCCACGAGTAACTGCTGTATGTATGAATTTAGTCTTCAACTCTACTGTATTACAACAGTATTTGGAGACTGAGTATTTCTATTCAGGAGAGTAAGATAAAAGTTCTTCTGCAAATTTGTACAAAGTTTCTGAGGGAAAAAAGAGTGAAGGTAAAGAGAAATATGCACTAAAGGAATCTAAAAAACTATATGGTACACAAGTCTTCAAAAATTAATTTTCAACCTCATTTGGTTATTACTGTTGGCATTACAGTTATTATTGTTGGCATTATCTGTTTTATTAGAAAGTAGTACTTTCAGTCCAGTCCAAACAACTTCAAAGCTCCTATTTTTTAACAATAAATATGAAGAAGTTACCTTCATAAGTTATGGGGTTATATAGTATAGTTTAATTATAGTTATATTTATAATACTATCTAAATGGTTGAACATTTCCAGATGTAAATCCGAGTTCTAACAAACTGTCTGAAGTGTAAGATAAACAAGCTAGTCATCCTACTCTATCTGAATGTGTGATTGATGGATTTCTATTAATATCTTTTCTCTACTTCCCCTCCATGATCCTGAGGTCCTTTCTGTCCTACACAGGGCAAATGAATCAGCTAAATGCTGTATAGAGATTTTTCCTGCCAACGTTTATGGTAAGAAAAGGATGGATGTGACTGTTAGATCACTACTGCTTTTCTTTTAGGACCTGGCTTCAAAAACCATCAGGTTTAAGGAAGATTATAAAATAATACGTGCATGCTTATGCTCTCAGTTAAGGGAGATCTCTTTAATTCTCCAAAATGGTAGTATTGTCCTGTAGCAAACAAAGAGATCCACAGTTGAGTAATAAGACTAAACCAAAAATAATACACATCCATGTCAGTTTTCTATACAGTCATCGCTGATTTGCTGATAATCATGTCCCATCATTAGCTCTAGCAATAAGTATCTCCAGGCAATTTTTTCCTTTGTTTCCTGTTCATTAAAAAAGAGAAAGAAAAGAAAAATATACTAAATGTGAAATTAAAATCCATCCATAAAATGACAACAAAGAGATAATTCATTCTTCATTTCTTTTAACTTTTCTGAGCAGCCTTCACCAGCAAAGCCTTGATAGTTAACACAACAAAGACTGGAAGGTAGTCTAACCAATAACTTATTCTCTTATATAGGTATAAACTTATTATACCATAGTTATTCTTAGCTATTGCAGCAGCTTAACAATTCCATATGAGTGTTTGCATACTGAATAGGCAGAGAGGAACCTCAAGAGATTGAACAAGGACAAGTGCAGTGTCCTCCACCTGGGGAGGAATAAACCCAGGCACCGGTACAGAGTAGGGGTTGACCTGCTGGAAAGTAGCTCTGCAGAGAGGGATTTGGGAGTCCTGGTTGACAACAGGTTAACCATGAGTCAGAAATGTACCCTCGTAGCCAAGAAGGCCAATGGGATCCTGGCCTCCATCAGGAGGAGCATTGCCAGCAGGTCGAGGGAGGGGATCCTGCCCCTCTGCTCAGCTCTGTTGAGGCCTGGAATACTGTGTGAAGTTCTGGCTTCCCCAGTACAAGAGGGATGTGCTGCTTCTAGAGAGGGTCCAGCGTAGAGCCACAGAGATGATTAAGGGACTGGAGCATCTATCTTATGAGGACAGACTAAGCGAGCTGGGCCTGTTTAGCCTGGAGAAGAGAAGACTGAGAGGGGATCTTATCCACATGTTCAAGTACCTCAGGGGTGGTTGTAGGGAGGATGCAGCCAAACTCTTCTCCGTGGTGGCCAGTGACAGGACGAGGGGTAACGGGTGTAAATTGCAACACAGGAAGTTCCATCTCCATGTGAGGAAGAACTTCTTTCCTGTGAGGGTGACAGAGCACTGGAACAGGCTGGCCAGGGAGGTTGTGGAGTCTCCTTCTCTGGAGATCTTCCAAACCCACCTGGATGCCAGTCTGTACCACGTGCTTTAGGTGTCCCTGCTTGAGCAGGGGTGGGTTGGAGGAGGTGAGCTCTAGACATCCCTTCCAACCTTAATTCTGAGATTTGGTGTGATTCTGTGAATCTCAGGATGTGGTACTTATTTGGGTGGGTAATGGAGAAAACTAGATTCTGTCTTTGAAAGAATAAAACATTCAAGGAATTCATTAAATATGAATAAGCACTATATTAGTCTTATCAGACAGTGCAATTCTCTACACTGCTAAATGTCTGAGTGCTTATCTTTACAGGGAGAAACTGTCTTGAGGGGTAGGCTTCTTGAATATAATACATAACAAAAAGACGCACAATCAAGAATTATCTAACACACAGCAAGTTTCTATTCTAGTTTTCTTCAAGTGCCTAAATTTTCATATGTAGCTCTTAATACGCAGAAATATGCAGAAAACCTTAATTGTGTAATGGCATTACTGGCATGGACTAAGTAGTTTGTTATATTTTGATCCAACCTTTTAATTATGTCATAAAATTAACATTGTTCTACTATGTTACTGAACAAATTACCAAAATCTGCCCACTCACTAAATAAATCAGGCACTATAATTGGACATAAATAGCTTTTGTTACTAACCTAATCAGTTTAGACAGCAAAAATGTTATTTCCATTTATTTTGATAAATAGAGGGTTCTAGAATATTAGGAAAAGTTTTGGCACCTTCTTCCTTTTCCTTGGGACCTGATGTTATATCACTCACTTATCTGAACAAGGAACAAGTTCATAAATATCACAAATTTAGTCTTTAATAAAAAAATTCCAGTGGAAAACCACTCTCTAGACAGCCCCATAAAGTTTGAGTTGTTTTCAAGAACACTCAATCCCTAATTAATATATATAAATAGAGACAGAGAGAGGAGTTTAAACTGCTATTTAAGTTCTCAAGAATAATTTTAGGAATAAATTGCTGATGTCTCATCAAAATGTAGTATTAAATTGTTTTAGAGAGACAGATCTGTCTCTGAACTGAAACCTCTTGATAAGCAACAGCAGAAAGATGTGTTATTTCTGCACAGAAATAAGGATTAGAAGACTTCTAAAAAAAAAATCTTAAAAAAAATCAAAATATTTGTTTAACTTGAAATATCTGTAGTGACCCTTCTCCAACCATTCCAAGAAGATTTCTATGTAGACTACCCATATTTCTCAAAATGTTCAGGTTTGATATACTAATGTGACATGTTTATATCCTTAAGGAAATTATTTTTTCACACACATTCAGAGGAGTTCCAGACATGATCCTGGAAAACCTGATTGAACCATCATAATGTGGTTCAATCAGTTGGGTAAGCCACCTAACAGTAGGAAGAACTTGTTGTCTTTACTGTGGTATATAGCCCCAAGTTATTCATTCTTTTCTAACACACACTTACTAGAACACCTAAGGGAATCCTACTGACTTTTTGTGTGTGTGTCTGTTCCCCTATAGAGTAAATGCCAAGACCATAGTTTTGCTCCAAGTTTGCTAGCTGCTCTTGATTCATGACTTGAATATAACCTAAATTTACAAATGCCTCAAAAACAGCAGGTCCACTTCTCTGTTTTTAACAATCTTCTCTTGAATGTATAATTTTATCAAGACTTTAGATGATATAAACATAACTATCATTTTGTTGGCTGAAGAATACCATCAATTTTCCATCAAATCCAGAACTGAAATAGGGAAGAAAAAATAATAATAATAAAAAAAAACTCATCATCTCTGAAATATGCAAGATTGCTTATTGGAAGATATACATATGATATATCCTTCTATGGAAAGCTAAGATAGGCTCTTTCTTAAGTACTAGTATTGGTTACTCCATTTCACTACCTTTTATGATTATTAACCTCTGCATGGTATCGAATAGCAAGTCAGAAGTTGTTGATCCACCCATTATTTTCATTTGTCTCTGAAGGGCTGGAGAAAACTAAGCTCAGAGGTATATGCAAACCAACTCTGAGTGTTGATTTGTTATGGCTTCACATGCATTTTAAGGTAGTAAGAAACAAAAGTGAGTGCAAATTAATAAATTTTGTCAGAGCTATCACAGAATCACAGAATGCTTAAGGTTGGAAGACACCTCTAGATATCCTCTAGCCCAACACCCCAACACCTAAAGTATGTGGGACAGCGTGGCATCCAGGCATGTTTGGAAGATCTCCGGAAAAGGAAACTCCACAACCTCTCTGGGCAGCCTGTTCGAGGGCTCTGTCACCCTCACAGGAAAGAAATTCTTCCTCATGTGGAGGTGGAACTTCCTGTATTGCAATTTAGACCTGTTACCCCTTGTCCTGTCACTGGTCACCACAGAGAAGGGTTGGCCACATCCTCCCTACAATCACCCCTCAGGTACTTGAACATGTGGATAAGATCCCCTCTCAGTCTTCTCTTCTCCAGGCTAAACAGGCCCAGCTCGCTTAGTCTGTCCTCATAAGATAGATGCTCCAGTCCCTTAATCATCTCTGTGGCTCTACGCTGGACCCTCTCTAGAAGCTCCATGTACCTCTTGTACTGGGGAGCCCACAACTGCACCCAGTACTCCAGATGCGGCCTCACCAGAGCAGGATCCCCTCCCTTGACCTGCTGGCAATGCTCTTCCTGATGGAGGCCAGGATCTCATTGGCCTTCTTGGCTACGAGGGCACACTGCTGCCTTATGGTTAACCTGTTGTCAACCAGGACTCCCAAATCCCTCTCCGCAGAGCTACTTTCTAGCAGGTTAACCCCTATTCTGTACTGGTGCTTGGGTTTATTCCTCCCCAGGTGGAGGACTTGTTGCGCTTGTCCTTGAACATCATAAAATTCCTCTCTGCCCAACTCTCCATCCTGTCTAGGTCTCTCTGAATGGCAGCACAACCCTCGGGAGTGTCAGCCACTTCTCCCAGTTTGGTGTCACCTGCAAACTTGCTGAGGGTGCACTCTGTGCCCTCATCCAAGTCATTTATGAACAAGTTGAACAGCATTGGGTCCAGTACTGACCCTTGTGGGACACCACTGGCCATAGGTCTCCAACCAGACTCAGCCCCATTTATCTGCACCCTGATGGTGGTGATAACTTTGTACATGTTAAATAATTTCTGTACATGTTAAATAATTTATTATTATATATGTACACATTAAGTAATTTATTTCAGACAAAATAACTATGAGGTGTTTCAAATTATTAAAGAATATCAATTCCAGTAAGAAATAAATCAATAAAGAGAAAACAGTAGGAAGGACTTCCATTTCACATTGTGAATCAAACATCATTTTCTGGCTAACTAGATTTTCTCTTTCTGCCTCTCTTGGTACTTGCTTAATAAGAGGTGGATTTCTGAGTATAATAATAAATGTGCACAGAAACAACGTAAGTTTTTTAAAGATACAAGAAATTTTTTCCCCTTTTTACTGTGGAACACCAAATCTTCCTAGATACTGTCACCTACTATCAGTATCTTAGTATAACTGCAGTCCTGCTGTCACGGTATTGCTACAAGCCAATAACAGTCTCTGCTTTGTTGCACCTGTCACTTTTGGCAGCCACACTCTTTGCACTGTCATATTTCTCTTCCCCAACTATTTGCTTGATGCAAATGGAAAAATTGTGCTATCACCCAGGACAAGAGAGTGTCATGGGTGTACTGGAGTGAGTCCAACAAAGAGCCACAAAGATGATAAAGGATCAGATGATAAAGGCATCTCTCATACAGAGAGAGGCTGCGAGAGCTGGGACTGTTCAGCCTGAAGAAGAGAAGGTGTAGGGGGATCTTATCAATGCGCATACATACCTGATGAGGAGGAGTAAAGAGGACGGAGCCAGACTCTTGAGAGATGCCAACTGACAGGACTCAGTCAGTGGTCACAAACTGAAATAAAAGAAAACTCCATTTAAACATCAGAAAACACTTTTATTTTCTAGTCAGTGACTGTACTTTTGAATAAGTTGCCCAGAGATGTTGTGGAGTCTCCAGGTATGGAGATATTCAAAACTCGACAGGATGTGGCCCTGAGCAACCTGATGTAGCTAACTGTGGGAATATATCTTAAGGCACGGAGGCTTTCCCATGGGATGTGACTACAAAGAGCTGAGCTAAAGAAGATAGTGGATACTCCCTCAACTA
>JAWLRI010000144.1:656784-668942 GCA_034781795.1 Crypturellus tataupa
TATATAAGCACGCTATTCGGGCTAAATAAACGGATCAAGGCCTAATCCACATGGAGTCTGCGTCTTTGATTCCCTCCTGATTCCCTGGGCCGGCAAGAAGTTTCCAACAGCTAACTTTGCTCTGAGCAGGGGATTTGGACTAGATGATCTCCGGAGGTGAGACAGGACTTCAGACTTTCTGTGATCTGCTGATTTTGTGTGATGTTGTTAATGTCAATGCTATTGATGTTACATATAATCACAATAAATGCCATAACCTTACAACTATTACATAGGAAAATTTACTATAATATTTTTAACAAAAGCAATTCTTTAGTGATTAAAGTCCTAACTTACAGTAAGATTGAAGCAAATTACCATGGCAAAGTAAGTTTTAGTACTTTTAATATAAAATATAGGTTGAATTATGCCCTCTCTTCAGAAAAACACCAACAGGGATACTGAGGATCCATAAGGATATGAATAACTCTATTCATATCAACTCTATGGAGCATAAACATTGTAATCTTATGTAGTTTCTTGCAAATATGCACTATGGGGAATTTCTTCCTACCATAGAAAGGGGTATACCTCTTCCCTCATCCCTCCCCAGCATACTTCCCATACTTCCCATATCTACACCTAGTAAAGTCTAAATTATTTTTTGAATGAAATTGGTGTCTTGCATACATGTGTTTCTCGAACAAACAAAAATACCTCAAAGCTCTCCCTGTTCCTCCAAAAATACAGTTCTATCTCTTAGCTTTTGTTCCTTTTTGGATCCATCTTTATTTTTCTTTATCCATCTGTCTCTGTGTGCATTTTCCTTGCACATCTGTTATTCATATTATCTGTGATCATAGGCAATATTTATAGGTCTATATAAGGAGAAACTATTTTTTTTTTTTTTGGGTTGCGCGACTGATCATCAGTGGAAGGGTCCATGTTAGCTCTAAGTCTAACGAGAGCACCCAAATTCACACTTGTATGTGAAGCTGTCATTAATATGTGAGGCTTAAGAACCAACCAGGCTTACACAGAATGGCAAAAGCTTCTGCTGGAGGTTCCTCTCTCAGGGTGCTGAGAGAGCACTCAGAGTCAGCAGCCTGTCAGGACAGCTAACACTAATATCTGCCTTCTGCAGAATAGCCTGGTCTGTGCTACCCTTCTGAGTAGCTTCTTTCTGGGATCACTGAAGTCTTCGTTCACTGCAAGTTGCTTTCCCTTCCATAACCAATGATTTCTGTCATCCCAGATTTATATTTATCTGTGGATAAGACCTATTTCTCAAACTTTGCAACTTGCACAGTACATCTGGCAAAATCAGTTTACCTTCTGACAATACATTTTATTAAACTTTTGTAGGTGATTAGTGATATTTAAAATGTTGTCACTTCAAACAAGTGCAGCTCCTGGCACAATATATCTGTGTTTCACAACTTTGGGTCAGTGTGCAGTATTACAGCTCAGCTCCTCTCATTTTTCTTCTTTTTTTTCTCTTTTTTTTTAATATTGAAAAATTTCAATGTTAAATCACCTTGATGAGATTTCTGTCTTATCCTGCCATTTGATATTTTAAATAAATGTCTTCAGAAAATTCTGTTATAAGAGGATGGCTATTTAAAATCAATCTAATCAGAACAAAGGTCATGCTTTATATTTATGTTCCATTACTGACTGGCTATACAAATCTCTTACTTTTTTTTTTTTCTCACCAGACTTTTACACAAATATTTACAAATATTCACTTCTCAATCAGTAACCTAACTTTTAAAAATACTTTCGGGACATTATTATTTTCCTGTCCTTGCTTTAAAATCACCTGGATGTATCTTTGTCAACATTTATAATTTAGTGTTTATTAAGAAGATATCTTTTAGCATTCCTAATGATTGATGATATTAATATGTGAGAAGATCCAAAAAGAGTAAAAACTGAAAAAAATTACTCCAGAGAAGCTCAAATGAGGGAGTGAAGTGCAAAAGTTGGTTTTAATGTGAAGTGGTTCAGATAAAATAGCTAATTAACTGTCATAAACAGAACATAAATTTGTATTGGATTGTAAATTATAAATAAACTAGATATAAATTAAGTCAGAGAGAAAACCTGTGAGCAACCGAGTATGTTACAGAGTAAAACTGCAGGTGAAACTGTGATCCACAAAATCTTCAGCATTATGAAGAGCCACAGAAACAAGCAAAACAGCCCATATGTGAGGATGAGAAAATACGATGTTACTCATGAAGCATTATTGAGCTATGCTGGGTTTGAGTTAGGAAAATATGGACACCGTTAGCCTACCTTGTTGGTTAATAGCACTTGCTTACATTGAGGAAAATTGTTTGGGAGTATGTTGAGATTTCATTTATATTTCTGGATAGGTTTTGGGTGAGAATTTAGGAAATGAAAAATGTTTATTCCAAGGTGACTGAAGTAATTCCACAAAGGTTAATCCTTCCTTGCATATGGAACTTGCAGTATGTGTGTGTACCAAGCTCATAGTAGCTGGCAGGGATGAAGAAGTAGAGAACAGAGTCTGTGCTGTCCTCACTGTTGCTGCACAGCTGGAGCATACACTGCTCCTCTAGTAAGGTCCAGAAAGGGAACACAGTTGAATTTTTTTTTTTCCTATTCACATAACTGGGACACTATATATCTTACTTGCCTGTCTGGAAGTTTCTGGAAGATTCATCTGAACAGCTATGCCTATGCACCTCTCTATGGCTATCTATCTGGACCTCATTCATTCACTCCTATTCCCTTCCATCCAGAAGGGAAAAAAAATGAAAATAATTAAAAAAAAAAAATGGAACCTGATTCATCTCATCACAAAGTGCATTACTATAAATGTCACCTCAATCATACTCTCAAGATGTCTCTTTCTCTGCATTGCCATATAATATACACATTATTGTCATATAATGTACACATTGTTCATAATTTTATAGTCAAAACATCCTTTAATAAAACATTTAATAATTAAGATTACATTTTATAACATTAGTCTATCTCTTTTTCTTCATATATTCTGACAAAATATTTATGTAATATATTTTCATTCCATTTTTCAAATAGATTAAAAATTGTTTTTAGCTTAAAAAGTACATAAAAATAAGAATTATGACATCAAAGTGACAAATATTATGTTTGTGATGGGTTAAGTCTAAATTAACTATGTACTTCACAGTTTTTCCTCAAAATGTCAATGTTTCTGAAATTTTGAAATTTTTGCTTTACTTGTCATTGGTCATAATATGAATAAAGGAAGAACAGTTTAAAGGTTCTGTAATAGGTTCTTGTCAGCAAAAGCTAAAAGTACTTATCCACCTTAAAAATTTAACCATAAAAAGATGCTTTTTCTGTTTTATGTGTTAGCAAAGAAAATATTTACTACTGCTTTGGTACATTAGTTTAAATATGTTTAAACAGTTGCAATATGTTTCTGTATTTATTCATATCCTCTTTACACAGAAGGTTTTATACAGATTGGAACATTTTAAATATTTCCAAGACTTCCCTTCCCTGATTTCTTGTGTTTTTTGTCTTGTACAAAAGTATGCCCCTGAATATATTTTGTATGTTCCTGAAAAGTTTTCATGCAATGTAAAAGCTCCAGAAAAAGCTTCAGAAGCCCTATGTCAGCTTAAACAGTTTAACTTAAACATGAATTGTCTGTTGGAAACACTTGTAAAAGTTTTTCAGATGAAAATATTCTTGTAAAGAATAATCTGCATCTCTGCAGGACATCTCAGCTGGTCATATCAAAATCTTTTACGGTCTTAAATTTCATCTTCCATAGTAGTGGAATCTGTTCTCTACAAGGCAAATGTATGAGTCTTTAGGAACTAATAAAACCAATCCATACAATTTCTCCCAAAAACACCAGATAACAAATGATCAATGAGAAATAGTGGTTGTTCATTTTAAAGGTTATACTGACCAAGCCTAAAATCAAGAAGGTTTTCCTAGAAGCAGTTTTGAAAATGACAATGCGTGAGCCACCTAGACAAAAAACAACCTTTGCATGACTTCAGAGAGACTGAGAAGGCTGAAAGTCAATGGCCCCACGTGAAGCTCGCAAAAAAAGGGAAAGCATACAAAGATTACTGTTGTTCCTCTGTGCTTACCATTTTTTCTTATGTTATGATAATGTCTTATACAAGGGTATACATCACCTACAGCCACCATGGATTTGTCAACAGCAAATCGTGTTAAGCCAATCTGATTTCCTTTCCTAACACAGGAACATGCCTTGCAGCTAGATAGAAAGAGATGTCAGATCTTAACTCCAGTGGGGTTTTTGATGCTGTCTCACATGACATTCTTTTAATCAAGTTTGGAAAACATGGTCTAGAGGAAATTGCTGTAACATCGATGTACAGCTAGCTGCAAAAAGATATTAGTACCACTATTTCACTAGAATATTGAAAGTATCCATGTATCCAAGACCATGGAGTATTTTCATTAATGGACTAATCATGAAGAAAATAATATATTTATTAATTTTTCAGATAATATGAAGATAAAAAGGATTGCTAGGATGTTGAAAGATAAGAACTCAGACGATTCCTAATGAATTGGAAGACACTGAAAAAGTAGGATGCAATTTGAATGAGCAAAAAAGTTCATTTAAAAAAGAACTGTATATCCATCAAAATAATAGATGATGAGTAGGTAATATAAGTCGGTAATAAAACTGCAGACAGGTATCCGAAGAGTACACACTAACCATCTTACTCCATCGCAAAAAAAGAAAAAATTAAAAAGTGAAAGGCAAGTATTCTTTCAAGATGCCTTAATATACTTGTTTAATATTCTCTGTTTAATATTGATATATCTCAGATGGCATAACATATCCTGGACCATGCACTTCATGAAAAACATATATGTAAAGCAAGAAGAGTTTACAGGAGAGAATGAAAATTACCAGATTTCTAGAAAAATCATAAGCCTGCGGGAAAAGATTCTAGTTCTCTAGCTTAGAATACTAAAAATGAAGGACTGATATGGAAACGCTCTTTTCAGTGCAAAATTGAAGACTAAAGAACAAAAGACAATGATCTGATTTTTATAACCAATATCATGAGGGTATAATGAGGAACACATGTATAATATTTTGTCCACTATTATATAAAATGGATACAGCCATTCTATGCCACTCTTCCTTGTGTAAAGAAAATAATCCTAAAGACTACTTATAGCTTCAAAAAACATGAATGACCTTTGGAATAACTCATATAAATGCACAGTAGAGTGCAACAATTTATAATGTGATTACAATATTATTATAATGTGATTAGTGTCAAAAATGAATGTAGTTTCATGTAGCATTCCTCCTCCAGGCTCTATGTATGGGTTAAATGAAAAGGAATCTCAATAAAAGTTTGAGAAAAAGAGAAAAAATACAGAAGAATGGATATTTTTCACTTTTTAATTCTGTCTGTGTGAATAGGTTCTGTGAAAAGAACTGTAATATTGTATCTAATCAGTGGAGGCATCTCTGCCAGGTTAGTGTAATAAATTTAGTAAAACAACTTAAAAAAAATCTCTTGATAGCAACAATTACTAGATTGGCTTGGAAACTTGATTTATATGCATCAACAAGAATGACTACCCTATTTCATGTGTGGAAAATTCAAAGCAAGAAAGGTTATTTCTCTAGGAGCTAATATGCTTTAATCAACTCCCACTGCATACATAATAGCAGACAGTTCCTGAGCATCAATTAAAATGATGCATGAATGAAAAGAAGGATGCTGTTATGTTTTCCTCATCTTAAAAATAGTTTTCAGAAGAGGAAGGAAAACAAAAATAAAACAGTAGAAAATTACAATGTTCATGTCACTGATACTAACATTCAGTACCAGCATTGCTAAATCATCAAACAGAAGATCTGAGATTCAAATAATATGCTTTCTGGCTAAGTAAAGAGAAAAAAAAAAAAAAAAAAACCAGACAAAAAAAAAAAAAAAAAACAGATATCATTGATCAGTTTGTGCAATTTTCTAATACAGTGCTGTGACATGTTTTCTAGAATGTCCTCACCTAATCTGGCATTTGTTCACCGTGATGCAAAATAAGATAACTGACATAAATCATAAATTCAAGAACTGAAATGATTCATGCAAAAGCAGATACAGAAGTGAGACAAATTAGAAAGAAAATATTTAATGATAACTGTGTCAAAATGAATGATGTCCCTGAAATTCTTTATTCATGCACTAATAGGAGTGATCACCAGATATCCTTCTGAGAAGAAATCTATGCCTTATATAGGGAAAGTTATTTATTTTGGCACAGATAGCTTGAAGTACTTTATGAAAAAGTTTTATTTAAGGAAGAGAATGCATTCAAGGGAAATAAACTGAGATTGGCTGATAATGGTTTCATTACTTGTTTTCTCTCTGCTAAAAACACATACTCTTGAATTGCAGGGTTTTCTATCAAAACTTAAATTATGATAAAAGTTCAAGGGAAATATTTATAACTGTATATTAGGCTATGAACAACCGAATTTCAAATTGATCAGTTTAATATTTCATCACAAACTACTAGTTCATTTAATAAAATTAAATATATAGAAGAAATGCAATTGAAAGTTGAGAAAATCAAAAACACACACAAAAAAATAAATACTGGAACTACATCACTACCACCACTTTTAAATTCACCTTGTGACAGCAGGATTGAAGTATTCTGTAAGTTAATATTTTTTAATATAGGATCTTCACACATAATAGAAAAAAAACACCTTTTCTAATTTATCTTTGATTCACCTCAGAGACCAGGTGTTATTGAAAATCTGATTATGTGAAACAGTTATTTACATGACGAGACTCAGAAACCCTTTCCTGGCACCAGATACATATCAGAGATCCTTTGAATTCAAATAAAACAGTAGTAGAAGAATGGGTTAACACAAGTGCTCTCTCCAAGACTGAAGTGTTCTTGAACAGAATTACTCTTTCATCAAAGCTTATTTCCCCTCTCTGTTTCTTGGGGCATCATGTCACTAATTTACATAATTTTCTTGTTCTAACATTCACTGTTCTCATATCTCCATGTATCTATCAGCTTCTGGCAGCTGTCTTATAACACTCATTAACTCATGGATATCATGAACACTAAAACCAGAATTCCATCAAGCAGTAAATTTACAGTCTGGATCAGGATAAGCAGATTAGGTGTCTGCTCCATAATAAGGATGTGAAGGGTTGCCATAGACAAAAAACACCAAATGCAGCTCCTGCCAATGAATTGTCATTCAGATTCAGTGGTTCTCAAGCTATAAGAGCTGACTAAACAGCATGTCTATATTCATATTCTGTAACAGCAATTTTAGGAAAGCATCCAAAGTGTGTTTTATCAGCCAAAATTCATTTTGCTTTCATCTTCACACTCTAGGGTCAAAACGTGTGATCACAGTCAGTACAGGTTTAAGCGTGAATCCAGAAAAGATCACTGACGGCAAAAAAATATTTTTTGAGAAGTTTTGATATACTATAATATGGTTTCATTACAATTAATGCAGGATTTGGAAAAAGATGTGATAGTATGGTGGGGCCATGGGTTGAAGGAAAGTTATTGACAGGCAAAGGATGCAATGCTGTAAGAAGAGTTAAGGGTTGCATAACAGAATCATTCCCCATCAGTGAAGCTGTGATGCCTACTGTTCATTCATTGCCAAGGTCAAACTTTTTATCTGGCATTGATTATTTTACACAGGTGATGTGGTATTGCACAGAAACACATGGACAGTTCGTTGGAATACTAATTTCTTGGTATCTTTTGCATAGGGTAACACTCCCTGAAACAAGTTAGTCATTCACTCTCTTGGTGACAATGGGAGTCTCTACAGCAAATATCCTTGCAAATACAGCTTCAGCTAGACCAGATGAAACTCCCCGAACCACTGTTATGGTGACCAACTCTTCTGTGGATCTGTTTCTGTGGATGTTTCTATTGTGAGCTTAAACTACATACAAAACCTAGCCTAACTACTCCCTAGACTAACTAACATATCTTAAATGTTACAAAAGATTGTCTTATGTGACCATTCATACAACTTCAGATAACAATTACTACCATTTATAAGCGTTTAATCTATGTACAGTTTAGATAGTTTTGCATGAGGGACAATCTGCAGAAATGCCCTAGACGGCCAGATTGTTCACCCAGGATATAAATCAACACATTTAAATATATAGGGAATATCTATCAATTAGTTTCCTGTTTTGCACGGGACATGCAGCAGGAAATGCCCGAGGGAATCTCTAGAACTGACCAAAACTCCCACCTAAAGAGTGCCATTAACAGTAAGTCAAATTTTGCTGTGAAGTAAACTAGGATTCAGCCAATCACTTTTCTCTAAGCATTCTGTTTTCTCACTACCCAGGAAACTGATGATTGAGTGCACACAAGCATTGCCCAGATCCCTATCTGCACCATAATTTTAACCATATAACAAATCTGAATTCCCTGATAAGATCAAAATTCTGACTTAAAACCCATAGTCTTCAAACTCTGGTCATGAAAAACAAGAGGAGCAGTTAAGAGCAAGGAAAAGAGGCTCTCCTGCCTTTGCCTAAACATTGTCACATGCAACTTTTCAGTTGTGCGCTACTGCTATCCTTTTCCCCGACCCATATCATCACTCTCTGAGTTTCACCATTTTCATTCAGCAACTCTGTAAGCTGCTAAGCCATTCACAGACTTGCACACACAGACAATCACAGACTTGCAGAATCACAGAATGGTTGGGTTTGGAAGGGACTTCTAGAGATCATCTAGTCCAACCCCACCCTGCTCAAGCAAGGCCACCTAGAGCATGTGGCACATGATTGCATCCAGGCAGGTTTTGAATATATCCAAAGAAGACTATACAATCTGTCTGGGCAGCCTGTTCTAGGGCTCTGTCACCATCACAGTCAAGTTCTTCCTCATATACAGATGGAACTTCCTGTGTTTCAACTTACATCCCTTGTTCTAGCATTGGACACCATGGAGAGGTGTTTGACCTCATGCTTTTTACATTTTCCTCAGGTACATGTTGATAAGATCCCCCCTCAATCTTATCCAAGATAAAAAGGCCTAGCTCGCTTACTCTTTCCTCATAAGATAGATGCTCCAGTCTCTTAATTGTTGGACCCTCTCCAGAAGCTCCACATCTCTCTTGTACTGGGGAGTGAAGAACTGCACACTATATTCCAGGTGCGGTCTCACCAGAGCTGAGTAGAGGGGCAGGATCACGTCCCTCGACCTGCTGGCAACATTCCTCCTGATGCAGGCCAGGAGCCCATTGGCCTTCTTGGCCACAAGGGGACAAAATACTCTTTCACTACACAGGGCACAAAATACTTCTCACTGTAGTGTCTAAAACTCACACAAATTCAGTTTTTACTTAAATGCCTAGGAGGATGTGACTGGAATAATGCCGTACCACCCCACTGTGGGACAAACTGACAGTGTTGCCTGACCTACTGCTTTTAAAAAATTAAAGACAAACAAACAAATAAAGAAAAAAACTAACTTGTGCTGTGCAAACACATGTGCAGCTGGGTGTGAAAGGATTTTTGAGAGGTCAGCGCAGGTGAATGATGTCTATTAGCTAGGACACATTGAAAATTTAAAGGGTAGAAAAAGAAAATCATTAGCTCTTCTGCCAGTAAGAAGACATTGTCAAGACTTGTGTAAAATAGAGTGGTTTTCCTCAAAGTTACTTATTGCCAAATTAGCTGACAGTTAATTAACTCAATATTCTTCCTAAGGCTAATTCGAATGATCCTCCAACACTCCCCAGTTTACATATGTATCTTAACCTGGAATGTCTCTGCAGAAGAGCTGAAACCTTTACAAGATGCTAACACTGGCTTTTAACTGTTTAAGATTGCCTCATTTTGAATCACCTGCTTTCAAATTATCTAATGAAAGACAAATGCTTGGTGAGTAAAAAAAAGCAAGAGATATTACCTGGCATAACAAGATTAATTCTGTTATGTGAACATCTGCTTTTAATCTCTTTCTAGATTCACTTTCAACTTAACGGAGAGAAATAGATGTTCTAGGGAGCAGTTCAGAGATTCAGATTTAGATATCTGCTCTAAAATAACATGAAATTTAACTTAAGAGTGTCAGTTTTACTCGCTTGGCTATAAAACTAGGGTAGAAATTAGCACGGGGTAAATGCATGTAATGTAGATGTCTAATGATGATCCAAATGAATCCCATCTTTGGTGATCCTGTATGGAAAAAGAGTCAGGTGATTTACCACTATGTCTCAATTCATGTAAAATCTGCTCCATTGAATCAGTTCAATTAGTGGAATTGTCTTTCTTCCTGCAATTTTCCCTCACCCTATTACTGTGGTTTCCATTTACTTTCATTTATGGAAATTTTCAGACACTGGAAAGTTATTATTTAGCAGTTCTTAGAAAGACCAAGAAAAACTGAGTTTTCAGAAAGGGATCTACTTTAGAAATATCCTTGGGTATTTCTACCAAGGGATCTATTTTTTATTACGTTTAGAATATAATGTGCTTTTAAAAATATTCTGTCTAAAACAATACCTTGTAAATTTGAGAATGATGTTATTTCACTGGAATTTATATATACAATAAAAAAAAAAACATGATCCAACAGCAAAGATATCAGATGCTAAGACTCTTTCTATCTAATATTTAGGATACTGTTTCCAATGTTTCATGAACTAATTTCCTCTAGAACAAGTAAAAAGTATATTTCAGTGAGAACTCTCAGCCATTTTCAGTTGGCAACTCTGGGCTATTTTACTCAGAAGACTATTTAAAAGAAGATTGAAAGAATTCTATGATGGGAAAAATAGTTTTCTCTTTCCCCTCACGCTAATAAATGAATCAACTTATTATAAAAATGCACCAATCACCATGCTGATTTAAAATATATATATATATATATATATATATATATAAAAAACATCCCAAAAGGTTAAAAATTTTAAAAAGCAGATAAGAAAGGAGGAAGACAGGACCAATCCAACAGTAAGTCTGAGAAATCCTCTCTTTTGCCTTCTTATATGTTTGTGCAGTTTCAAAAAAGATTACCTCCTAGAACCTGAATTGAGTAAAAATACCTATATATGTTGATGTCCTGTTTTTACTCAGATCAGTGCCTTCATTTTCGCCTCTGACCTTTCTGCTCATGCTGGTTAGGGCTACCCAACCATTTTTTCAGGCATAGCATGGCCAGAAGAGAAGGGCTGAGAACAGAGATTGAGGATATGGTGAGAAGGGTATAGTTGTATAAATAACTTAGAATAATAGAATCATTATGGTTGGAGAAAAACCTTCAAGATCATCACATCCAGCTGTAAGCCCTTCAACGCTCTGCCTGTTAAATCGTGTCCCTAAGTAAGTGCCTCATCTACATGGTTTTTGAACACTGCCAGGGATAGTGACTCCACTACTTCCCTGGTCACTGTTTGAATGCTTGACTACTCTATCCATGTAGAAATTCTTCTTGTTATATAACCTGAACCTCCTCGGTGCAATTTGAGAACATTTCCTCTTGCCCTATTATTAGTTATTCCAGAGAAGAGATCAATCACTTGCCTCACTGCAATCTTCTTTCAGGTCTCTCTAGAGAGCAATAACGTCTCCCCCGCAGCTCCTCTTCTCCACACTGAAAAACCTCAGCTTCCTTGTAAGGTCTGTGCTCCAGCCCCTTCACCAGCTTCACTGGCCCTCTTTGGAAAGGCACCAGCACTTTAATGTCTTTGTTGCAGTGAGGAGCCCAAAACTGAACACAGTATTTGAGGTGAGGCCTCATCACTGCCAAAAACAGTACTTCTGCTGTTCAATGTACATCTGGGGGCTTTGTCCCTTCTTGTTCAAAACAAGCAGTATTTAGGTGTTAACATAGAAAGTAACAACAATCAAATGTCACACACACAAAAACAATAACAACAAATGTGCACAATGTCACAAAACTAGATGATAAAATTCTAAAGGAGGTTGTGGCTGAGTATCTTTCCTTACTGAATATTCAGTTACTTTTTTAGACCTCTTTAGAGCTACATCATTATCACTAGGAGACAGCTCTATGAAAAGAACATATCCAGATCTTTTCCTTCCTTCCTTCCTTCCTTCCTTCCTTCCTTCCTTCCTTCCTTCCTTCCTTGCTTCCTTCCTTCCGTGCGTCCGTCC
>JAWLRI010000144.1:669042-681398 GCA_034781795.1 Crypturellus tataupa
TTCCTTCCTTCCTTCCTTCCTTCCTTCCTTCCTTCCTTCCTTCCTTCCTTCCTTCCTTCCTCCCTCCCTCCCTTCCTCCCTTCCTCCCTTCCTCCCTCCCTTCCTGCCTTCCTTTCTGTCTTCCTTTCTTTCTTCCTTTCTTTTTCTTTCTTTTTTTGTTCTCCTACTTTGAAATTTAAGCCAAATGAGGGTGGAGATGTCACTACTGATGTTGGTACTGAATGGTAACCCAGCAGTACAGGATTTGCACAGAACCAGGAAATCAAGTTCTTTTTTTCTTTTTATACTGAGGAATTTAAACACATTTCTGTTGTCTGCTGGAGGAGTGCCCTACTGACCAAATTCTAAAGTACAAAGGTAAGAGCCAGCCCTGGGCCACTTACGAAAGAAATAATAATAATCAAAAAAAGAAAAATAGAAAAAAAGAACTTATAAGAAATTATTCCCGATGAGATTTAAGGCTATCTGGCTTCCAGCTAGACAGAACAACCCTACCCCAATATGAACATCTAAGCTGTAAAAAGGAGTGGAATTTGAAATTCTGTTCTTAAGTAACTGAAAGTGCTACTGTCTCAACACTGAGTGGTTTTGATTTATTGTTCCAGAGAACCTAACTCACCCTCTAGCTTACACATCCAAGCCATGAGGCTTTTAGAAAACGTTTAGGCTTCTATGTTCTTTCTTGGACCTAACCCTCAGGCCAGCAAATTTTGAGATATTGGTTTCTTCTGCTCTCTCTTTACAGCTTCTTTATGAGAATTTTTGATAGAAGGAACATACACAGGACATATAAGACTTGATAAAAGGAAAAAGGAAATGCAATATTAGTTTAGCAAAGAAATGGGTATTGAGTGTCTCTATTGTATCTTGTTTTCAATTATGCACTGAAGTGTTGCTATCTCATAATTTGCTTATTGTTTTAATGTATGAAAATCTACTTTCATACTCAAAAGACTTCAGCATGTATTTATGTCCACTATACAATATTTGTAGGAGTAATCTATTCCATCAAAATCCAATCAAATCATGCAATGATAGAAAAATGTCATTCAAACAAGCTCTTAAACACCTTACTGTCTTTTCCTGTCATTTGTAGAATTAGAATCCAGGTAAAAATTGTATAACTACAGGTTATGAGCATTATTATAGCTATCTGCTCAATGATTCTAAGAAAATGTGAATCTCAGTCTTCATTAGAAAAGTTAGTTTGAAAATCTTGCTTTTAAAATTTAAAATAATAAATTACATCTCCTTTTTAAATATTACATTGTGCATTTCAAACATTAAAAGAGTTATCATGATGATATAAAAGTATTTAACAAATAAAAATTAAGAACAGAGGTCATAGTCTGAAACTACAATGGTGAATTGGAACAAACGTATGATGTTTAATATACTTAGTTGTATATGTTTTAAGCATTTAAGAGAAGCATATAAAAGTGCATTTGATAAACCAAAGACTTCTTTTTCATTGTCAGATAGTAATTCTCCATTAAAATTTATTGTGGTGGTATATTAGTTAATTGTATTTGTCACTTAATTTTGTCAGAGCATCAAGAAAATAATATTACTTTATCAAAAAAAAGTGCATATTCATTAAGATAATCTGTAGCAAATAATCTGGAATGATAAATATCATTGTGTTCATTTTATCAAAATCAATTGAAAGACTAACTTAAGAAAAATATTTCTGTTTTCTGACATCCTACAAAAACAAAAATTTCTCGACACTGTTTCTGAAATTTTATCTGTTATGCAAAATAGATTCTTCTTTCATCATGCTGAGACATAATTTCAGACATACAACCTTTTTTTCAGCTTTTGTTCAGTGTTCAAAATTTTATGCTACATTTCTAACAAAAAGACACTATCATAAAAATGAGAGTGATTATGCTTCTCAGAACTGATCCAATTTATGATAATGATTTTTCTATATATACAGTTTTCAAACTACTGTGTTAAACAATTGAGGAAATAGATATCTTAGGTAATTCAATTGAAATTTAGATGATTTGTAGCAGAGTAAAATGGAAAATTGATGTGAAATACTGTGCAGTCATAAAAGTAAAAAGCTTTTTTAATATAAACTTTTTTCTATAAGTCCTAGTATGGTTAAAATTTCTTCAAAAATGTATAATAAAGAAGTGTCATTGGACACACTTCTATCATGCCACTTCTATCCTTGAGACATCTGTGGGTATGGAGGCAAATATCTTTGGGGAATGGACCAAGAGCCAGACTTTCTGTCTTGTTTAGGAATTAGAACAATGAAAAGTTCTTAAGAGAAGTTTAAAGCAGTTAAGCTGCTTTACTTGGGCTTTAAGTAAGCCCAAGTATTGTTAATAGAGTCTTGGCTAATTGAGTATAATTTAGCACTGTTAAGAATAGACTGCACTGTTGCACCTGAGAAGGCTTTGTTATCAACAAATGATGAAGTACTATATATTCCTTCTTATGTGAAATATATCGTTGAAAGAAAGTTGGTAAGAGGAATAACTGAGAAATGGAGAATCCAACTAGATTTAAGACAAGGGGATGTTGAAAGGATAAAAGCCCATGGCATAATCCTGGCAGACCTATGGTAAGTCTTATGCAGGAAAACTACATAACCTGGTTATAACTTAAGGAAATTAAAGAATTGAATCTTTGCATGTAGTCTACCTGCAAATGTATGTACTTAGTGAAACAACACTCATGAAGTAAATGCCTAAATCTTTGATGGAGGGTGGGTGTACTTTTGAAAGCACCCAGGAAAAGATTTTGTTCACTTATTCTTGGTTCTTGCTTCAACGGAGTGTAAAATATCCAGTTTAATACCCAAGTTAGGCAGTTCTGTTCCTGAGTCTGTGGAGTCTTCTATTAATTGATGCATACGGACTTCAAAAAATAAACCTATTACTGACAGCCATCAATCATTAGCTTTCCTACTTACAGCAGAAGATAAAATTCCTTTTTGGCACAACACATATATGCATTGAGTGAGGCAGGAATTCTTAGAGTTGTAAGGTATGGTGGGATATAGGGAGTAATATGACATTACAAAAGTAAATGGTAAGGTAAGTACACATTACGAATTCTATATGGGGACTAAGGCAAAATAAAAAGACTTAAAAATAAACATTATTATTATTTTTTCCAGCTCCTGAGTAGCAGTTCTTTTAATAAAACTGAAATATTAGGAACATCTTCTGTGGAAACTATAAGAGACTGTCATCCTGATAAGTGCTTCCAGCAGAAATAGTGGCAAAGTATATGCAGCTACAGTTTTCAGCCTTCCTCAGTTTTATGCAAGCAATATCAAAACTAAACTAGGCTGTTATTTTTGTTTTCATCAGTTTCATATATGATCATTGCTAAAGGTTGCTTTTCTGGTATGTAGTTTTTTGGAAAGGAAGATGCATGGCAGAAATTGGGAAGTTTATTCAAGAAAAACAGCATTGCACTCAGACTTCCCCCTCTATAATTTAATGTAAATTTAAGCAAAAAACATTTACTGACTAAAAACTGAAACACATTTTTTTTCTCTAAATAAGCCCTGACTGCTTTCTTTAAAGTAGTGAATAGCTGTATACAGTGAACAACATTAATTAAATTTTTAATTGTATCTGTGTGAATTACCAAGGGCAGAAGAAAAATCATATAGAGAACACTGCTTAATATTTTTTAGTCCTCTAACCTGCTCTTCCCCCACCCCTCCCCACTCTTCTTTTTTAACTGCTTCAGAAAACCTGTTTAGCTAAACTAGAGAGTGCAAGAGCATCCCCTGCAGGAACATTTTAGTCTATCATGATTTTTGCTTTTCTGTAGTGATTTTTGTTCTGTTAATTTGTATTCATCTTGCATGGTGCATGGTAATTGTGTCTAGAGAATTAGAGAGGAATGGCTATTGCAGTGGTAATAGTATTACTATCAGTGTTCTAGACTGGTAAAAGCATTCTGAATTTCAGTCAGAGGATTTAAAAGCACATGCTGAAATGTATATATGGATCTCTTTTCTGCAGCACTAGTTAGAGGTGTATTTTTTCTTTGGTTTATAAATGGGATCATTTAAAGCTAGAAAATGTTAAGAATGCTGAGTGTAGAGCTCTCTGAAGAAGCACCTTTATGTTTGTGCATATTAACAACATACAAGTGCGCACACATGCATGTACACATTCTGGAGAGGACCAGTAGTCTCATCCTGTGCCCGTGAATTCAATGGGAATTTTGAACATTTGGCAAAATAGTAAGTTCTATTTGCTATTTCCTTCAATAATATGTGCTTTCTGACTGAATTTCCCCAATTTCATTTAAATAAAGAGAAAAAGAGGAAAGTTCTAGTCAATAAATATCAAATATTATGTATATGGCCAAGAAGTCTGACCTCTTTTTTGTTTCAGTAAATGATTGTATAAAAATTCAGTAAATGTGGATGGCAAATGTCAGATTCTGTTACAAATGATACAGAAAAACAAGCGTATTGATTTTATAACAATCTGAGAGTTACATTTCAATGAACAGAGATGTATTATTTTGCTGTGCATTTGTAGTATATTGTTCAACAAAGAACAGATAAATTATGTATGTCCTTTGTTCTTTGAAAGAATTGATGGCAGATATATATGTCCTAAATACAAGTAGTAAATTGTAAATCTGCAAATCCCACTTGAGTATAAGAAGCCAAGAAGAAGTGCAAATTATTTTATTTCTGCAGAAAAACCCAAGCTCTTGATCTAACTGAACATATTTTGTGTTGGTTTAACAGAGAGTATTTGGATGTGGAATCAATATATCAATATATATTAGCAATACATATAGCAATTTGTGGATAGGGTTTCAAAACTAGAGGAAGAAGAGTTATTTGAATCCCAGCCTCCCATAGCACACAGATGAATGCATAGTATTCTATCGAAGGAAGTAGCTTCTGCTTTTTTCTTGTTCAAAATAGGTAACAACTTTCAGACACCAGTCCAGAAGTTTTTTTTTTTTTTTTTAACCACTGTGATATAGCAGACAGGGAGCTGGACTTTAGCATATGGAACAGCTGAGTACAGTTTCTCAATCCCACATGGGGTCTGATTTCTACATCATGTCCATTTGTGTATGTTGAGCTCATCAATTTACAGACAGCATTTCCTTCAGAATTTCTGTCTTTGAGCTTTCTCACTAATCTTCCGAGACTTTATGTCCTGATAAGCAGTAGTTTGGTGTTATTATGGACTTCTTAGCTCATCTGTTAAAATCTCCAGACAATAATCCACCTAAATATTGTGCCAATAAAAGTTATCATTTTTCACTTAGAATTTTATGGTATCTGTCATACTAGTAATATGTATATTCCACCATTCATCATGTTACAGACTATTTTAGAATCTCAGCTTCATAGCTAAAAACTCCTGATTTCTAGACAAATCTGTTTCTCTGGCAGTGTATAGCTGTTTGCTCTTGTGTTTGTGCTGTTCTTTGGATTTTCACATTTATTTTTCTTTCTTGTTCTTTATGTAAGAAAGAAGAAAACATAGCTATTCACAGCCTAATTTTTGCATTTGATCATCACACTATCTCTCAGCCACAAAGTGATATAGTGAAGAGATAGTGTATTAAATTGTATTAGACGTGAATAACAAGACCTGCACACAGAAATACACATAATCTCTCCTTGGGATGTTGCATAATCACATTTCTCCCTTACTGTATACATTGCCATCATTTATCCTAACATTATTTGACATTTTTATGGTTACATATTTTTTGTTTCTGTTGGCTAGTCTCTTCCATTGAAACAATATTCAAGCAACATTCTTTGATTTATAAGCTGTAATGTTTTTATATAATTTTGCAGAAGCATGTCTTCCTGATGAGTATATTTGAATATTAATCTATTTAAATGGCTATTAGGTGTTTTTTTTCTCCTCCAAAAGTTAAAAATGTTTTTTTGCAAGTTAACAACATATTTTTAGAGTCTCACATTCTATTCAATATTTGTATCTTTTCCTTTTATGTTCATTTCAGTTTTATATAAACATAAATTTTAAAATCCTTGGGCTTTGGACCTCATTAATAGAAGATGGCTTCAGATGGCTTAAAAGTATATGACCTGTAGCACTTGAATGTATGGGAGCACCCTAGACTATGAAACACACAGCGTGTGAAAGCATCTTTTGGCCTGGCACCTGAAGGTCATATAACATACTTAAGAGACATTGACAGAAGAAACAATGTCTATATTTAGAAAACTGCATATCACATTGAATTTACTTAGACACTTTTCCCTAAACATAGGTACACAGCATCATTTTAGGCTTCCAGCTGCTATTGCAAAAGGGAATAGTTTTTTTTTTTTTTTTTTTTTTTTTTTTTTTTACCTGTATGCCTATCTCCCACGCATTTTAAATAATTAAGGATGTCTGGCAATAAATGACTAGTTAAGAGTATGAAATGAAATGTGGGTAATATACACTCTTCTTCTATCTGCCCTCCATAAATTTCTCTGATTTGCAAATTGAGGACATTTTGAGCAAAAAGTTTTATCTTTACATTCCATTCCCACTGATACATTTTTTTCTTCCATAAATATGTCTGACTACTTTCTGAATCAATAGAAATAGCTAATACCTATAAATTAAAAATTCTGTATAAATTTTTTCAGTGTTTACCACAATGGTTTTCTGTGGAAGACAGTCAACAGGGTACTATGTTCCTTTGAAATGATATCTAAGTACAAAGGAAGCTGAACAAGTCACTGTGGAGAATATAGCAATGGTACAGTTCTTTTTCAAAAAGCCAGGTTTACTAAGAAGTGCCTTCTTGGCTACTCTTAGATAAAGAGCTAAACTACTGTAGGAAGAAGCATCTGGGTTGAGAGACAGGTAGTAGCAGCCGTGTGACAGCAACAAGCTACTATTTCCGAGCTTCTTAGGGATAACAGAATCTTCAGCACATTCGAAAGCCAGGAATGTAATGCACCCGCTTCTAACAGTGTCTGTCTGAGATCAAATACCTGTCACGGCTCCAGAATACAACGCTGTTGGTTACAGGCCTCAAACAAGCATACTTTCTTTGATAAACAAGAGCAGAAATGGTTCCATGCTGGAAAAATATCAAACATTTTACTGGCAGGAGGTTTGTTTTGTTTTTCTCTTACTTAAAATTACTCAGAGGCTTAAAATCTTCACGGGGTTTTTTGAGAGGAAGGATTAGTGCAGACTTATTGTATTTCCTATTGTATTTCCATTTTTTTCTATATCTATCATCACCATACAGACATAAGAGACACCCACAAAAGAATGTTATCTCTTGTTAGCTCTTCTTTATCTTTACATAGCGAATACAAATAAATATAATAATTATTATTATAATAAAAACATTAGCTATTACAGAGATGGGGATCCAGTCCAGCTTTTTAATTTAATTTTTATCAATTGTGCATTTTTAAAAGCAAGTAATTTTGTATTTTGTATTTTTCTATAAAACCATCAAAACTAATGTGTCTAATTTCACTGGCTTTAAATTAAAAAGATATAGTTGTTGACTTGAGCCTTCAGGAACGACGGCACAGCTTCCAGAAGCCTCTAAGCCAGAGTAATTCGGGATAGCACTCTTTACATTTTTTTATAGATAATTAGCCAAGTTCAATTAAAAATGTTTCTTAAACATCTATCAGATGTTAATGTTATTGGATGAATATAATGACTTAGTGACTCATCAGCTAAAATGCTGACACCTGTAAAATTCCTGATGGCAGTCACATTAACTAGAAAGTCACTTGGCTCCTTAGCATTCTCTTAAAAATTGTACTATTGTGGAGGACAACCTCTCCTGTGATAAGAAGAATATAGAATATCAGATTGAACTAGTTTTGCGTTTAATTGCAAGGCATTATAAATGATTTATATCTGTCATTTTAGAAATGGAAAGGCTAGTATATTTTAATATAAATGATCCACTCTCTTTCTCAGTAAAATCATACTAGGTATTGACTAGGTTTCTGACTTAGAGTGCATTAAAAAATGGTCAATTTTAAATATTGTCCATTAGAGGTCACCTTCTAAATTCCAGTACAATAATATATTGGGAAAAGTAGAAAATTCAGGTAGGTATTTTTGGCCCAAGTCATACTTTGCTTTGATATGTATTAAATCGTATCTCTGTATGTGTGTGTTTATATACACAAGATCTACATATGATACACAAAAAAATGTATATACAGAAATACATCTGAAATAATTCCATGCAACATGTTTTTTTTTTAATTTTCTCTGTGTCCTATAATCCGTTCTCCTTGTGTGCTTTCTACCTATCAAGCCTCTTTTATTGTCTCTGAGACTCATTCTAGTGGTCCACTGTCAAGAGATTACATATCCTTTATACTCTCAGTGCTGTACTGCAGCCTCACCCTTACTCTGGGCTCTTGTATCTCCATTGTTAGGGCCATAAATGCTTCAGGTTTCAGCGATAAAGCATATAAAATGCTTAAACTTCTTCTTGATCTGGTCAGAAATACTTAATACAGCACTGTCCTGCAGATGGGCTATCTCCAAGCAAACTGATATATTTATAAAGCACACTGCCTTAACATACTACTGTATCACAGATAGTCTCATATTACCTTACCTGGCTTGTCCATGAGTAGTGCAGATAACAGAGTTAATCAGCATATATTCCTATTCTGATTTATTTCTTACACCATGTGTATTGTAGATCAGCATTTATATCATGCCTATGCCTCACTGGGATCAATAAACAAGATGATAGTTCTTCATTCATCTTATCTAGAACCTCATGCTTCAAGACACAGAGCAGGCTCAAAACACGCTGAACCAAAAGCTGTCGTTTTTGAAGACTACTGTGAGAAAAGTGAGATACCTCCTTCTTTACTGCAGAACAGAAGGGCATTAAAGCAAAAGAAACAGAGGCATTTGTTCCTGATAACATCTGTTGATACTTTTAAATGAATTCTAAAAAGCAACATGTTTTAAAATATAAAACAACTTTTGAAATAATATTAATTATTTGTGTTGGTTTTCATTTTTAAATTTTTACCAGTGTTAGGGCAGAGACTTCAGCTTTTTTACATCATGTGTTAGTAGTAAAGTCTTGCACAGGCACTGAACCAATTCCTGAAAAAAGATAACTGAAGGTAATACTGGTATTGTAAAATAGTGAGCAGTAAATTAGATCAAAATAGTAAAGCATTTAAAATAGAACAATACTAACATGCATTAGAAATAGAATTATCCAGGCGATATCTAAAGATAGTTAATATAGCATTTTCTTACATCTAGTTCTCACATTTTCCATGGTAAAGTCTATATTATAATATGCTTGTCACTGAATTTTTATTTATTTAGGTAAGTAAGCAATTTTCAGTCACTAGGACTATTTCATGTCTCTTAATCCTTATTCGGTCACACTCTTTCTACAATGTATATCTATGATAATTCTTCCAAAAAAGAAATTGGTACGAAAAAGTACCACACAAAGAAATTAGAATTAAGAATTAAGTGTGGTTTAGAGCAAGAAGTTTACATTACCAGTGATGTTGCACTGCCATTTAAATCAATAGCAAAACTTCTGTCTGTTCATACACGCTATCATAAACCAATGTACAGCATTATGCAAGAGTGTACTGCATTCAGTTTGGAGAAACCTATACCCGTAATACCTGTACCGCAGTGTTTTACATTAAGGTAAAGCCTTTTTTCATACGAAAAATGAAAATGTTTTGGGATACAGCATTTTTAGTAAGAACATACACCCACCTTTATCTTAGGTAAAGAAATGTTGTATTCTTGTATTAACGAAAGAATGACTCAAAGAACATTCTTGCAAAGAATAAAATTTTCTCTGAGATGGCATAAGCTACACTTTTTTTTTTTTTTTTAAGCAGTGTAAATTTCTTTTGGAAAGAAATTAAGTGCAGTATAATGAAATATTTATTTTTTACATATATTTTGGAAATTGATAAAACCCTTATTGCTTTGACTAATGTAGTACAAAACAACTGACTTCCCGTTCTTTCTCTGAGTTATGAGAAATCTGATGTCAAGCTACACTTTATTAGCCTGATTTAGAACTGGGAGTCAAGAGCCGGTCTTTCACCTGTAAGTGACAGCCAAACCATCTAGCTGCTGGAAGTTAAAGGATATACATCTCTGGCTGGATCTATTCTACTTTGTATAAATAACAATTGGAGCCACAGCTTGAACCTGACTCTCGTACTTCCAAAACAAGTGCCTTAATCACTGGTGTGTAGAGACAATCACTCATTTGTTCTGGCCCAGTGAATATTTATTTATTTAAAGTAGAGCAGCTTCAATGAGAGAGACAGAGACTGATGTAGTATATTTTAGTAGCAGGGTAATTACACAGCAGAATTTATGTTAGTCAATAAATCCCTGCAACAGGGAATCACAAGATAAAACTATTACAAAAAATCTTAGTCATACATTTAGACAGATAGCTGTTCTGAGAAATGGCACTTCTAGCGGAGCATATTTCTCTTTGAAATCATGCTATATCACAAATGAAAGAACAACTCTTAGACTGGTGTTTTAGCTTCAGAAGTACTTCTTCTTTCTATGACCAATAATCGACTAAGTGAAGAAATAGGATGGGATTCAAAATACTTGGTTGGTTGTCTTGATTCTAGCACCAATCTGGCTTCTAATTCTGCAAAAATGAGTTCACTCCTCTTTTACTTGAATTTTGCTGTGTGTATTTAGATCATTAGCTCTTGAGGCGATAGGACTGTCTCCTGCTCTTTCTGGTTTTATGAACATGCTCCAGATGAATAGATCTTTGTCGAGGCTTTATATATTAAGGTATTGCACATAATGAGCTTTGGCAATCTACATTAATAAAAATAATGCACTGTAATGAAATACTACAATATTTATAAGAATCATAGCCCTGTCCACCTTAATTGCTAACATTCATTTTAATCAAAGAATTAGAAGTTGTCTGCATCTAAAAAATCTGTAGAGCAAAGTTAGTCTAATGAATTTATTTAATTCATTTCTTCACTAGATGGTACATGCTGATGAGTTATCTGATCTTCACTCATTTCATAAAGGAGAGGAAACCACAAAATAAAAATCGGTATATTTGGGCAGTTTGACCTACTTTGAAAAATGACTAGACTTCACCATGTTAAATATGTTCTAGTGTATGGTTAGACAGTTCATCTACATTTTTTTAAACATTTTTGTTACAAAACTCCGTTTAGAGAATGATTAAACCATTCCCATTTCCAGCTCTCCTAATCAGTCATTACATTCACATATGGTTTAGAGCACTTGTTATGCTGGTGAGAGTATAAGGAGACCAGAGATAACATTAAATACTTTCATTTGTGTTAGAATTGTGCTGCCACCAAGCAGAATACATGATATATAGAAAGAAATATGTCAGAAATAGAAAGTCTCTCTTAAACAGAGATTTTCTTAAACAGAGTAGCTAAGATGACAGTTCTGAAATATATTTAGGAACTGGAAATAGAGTGAAATTATAATATTTTTACCAAGTCATTTGCATTTCTAAGCAGATAAAACAAAAACAAATCTGTAGAAAAAGTTAAGCTGCATGCAGAAATCTTTGTAAAAAGATGAGAGAAAATGCAGTAATTTCAGTGAAGGCATGCTGTTTCTTGCACACTACTACAATATCTGACGTAGTTATAATGTGAGAATGGTTTAAGATCAATGAGAGAGAAGAGACTAAAATATGTATTATAAACAAAATTTAATTCATTAACTCTTGCACCATCATTTCTGCATGTATAATATGGATACTATAAGAAAAGGTACTTAAGATGCACAAGTTAATACCATGTCCCAGCCAGACATTTTCTCAGACGTTGTAGAAGCACATGGTTTGGACACAGGCTTTAGGATGACAAACTGATCTATCAATATGTTCTTCAAGAGTTTGGATAGACGACTATGAATGAAGCATTTAGTGGTATTTCAGGTAGTGACCACAGCAGTGGGCTGGATTCTGGTTAACCAAACTGTAACAGAAAATTGACTCACTGATAGTACAAAGCAATATTAACACTAGAATTGCTCTGCAGTTTTGTCTTGCAATCTCTCACTTGCAGTCAAGTAGAACATGTATTTATGACTATATTAGTAAGTTTAATGACATCACCAATGGTCTATTTCTCATTTTCAGTGCCAAAGATCCAATTCTCTTGCTATGTACTCTGACAATGACCCAACATCTGTTCTTAACTTTTCATCGAACTTTGGCAATTGAGGGCTCTGACCTACTCTGAGCTTTAAACTCCTATAAAATAGCTTTTAAAGGAGCTTGATCATTTTAGACTACAAATCAGTCTGAAAGTAGTATAGAAACTGCTGCAGACCAGAGAATGC
>JAWLRI010000144.1:709206-725309 GCA_034781795.1 Crypturellus tataupa
GCCTACTCGATCAATAAAAGCTTACGGATAGCATGCATCCTGGGCCGTCCCGACTTCGTTGCGGAGCAAGCGACACTACTCTCCATCGGGTTTGCTTTAGAGAGACGAACGCAAAGAGTTCATTAGCTAGCATATCTCACACAGAAAGGATCAGTTATATCAATATAACAAAGCGTATTCACAGTTATTTCATCTTCCTGCTTTCATGTTGTCTACCATTTACAGGAAATCCAATTTGGATAATACACTACTGAAAAGAAATCATGTCTAGCCATAATCCTCTGTACTCAACAATGACAGTATAAATAGAAAATAAACCTGTATGGCATTATCAAGTCTTTTTAATATGTAGTGAAATAGAGAGTTTACACCATATACCTGGAAGGTTACCATATGTAAACCAACTTAAATATAAAACAAATACTGATTTGAATAAGCTGTGTTAATATTCCTCAGCTTTTTAATTTCTGCAGACCAATGCTATCATCTACTTGTTCCTCTTTCAAATTTTCAGTGGTTATGTGGAGGAGAAGCACCAAGGCCTATTAAGTGTTTTCTAACCTTGAGAACGTTCAGTCCTAAATGAAAATTGGTCCTGATAAAGAAACAGAACAAAACGGTCTTAGAAGGGACTGATTTGGTCACATGTTGTGTCTGCTTTGACAGACATTCAGCAAGCCAGAATGAAACACCGCATAATGTTCTGAGCTAAGGAAATGGACAGTTAAAAATCAATCTCTATCTCACATTCCCAGCTCTGAACCTGAAAATGACAGCTATTATCCAGATTTACATTTTATCCTAGCTAGAATAAAGCCAATAAATCACCGGGCTCTTGGCTGTTCAGATAATTACAATGTGAGTGGCTGGTGTGAGCTGCAGCAGGAGGAGATGCTTTCAGGGGGTTAGAGCACAGAGTGGAAAGAGTGACAGTGAAAAATGGGTTTGATTTCCATGTTGAGATGAGCATTTATGACACGCACATCACTGAACACTGTAACCTATGCCAAGACCCATCAGCCCCCCTCATCAAATACGCAGGCAGGGTAACTCGGAGAAACAGAGAGTCTTTGGAGAACTAACAGCTAAGGTGAACAATCATTTAGTTTAAAGAGTGCAAGGTAGTTTTTAATGGTATATTAAAAAAAAATTCTAGTGTGCCTTTGTCTGGAAGGATTTCATAATTGCGTGATTTTCAATAGTTTACCAATTTGCTGTATAGAAGTACAGAAATTTCAGTTATGATTACCTTAGTTCTATTCATTGCTTTTTGTCAGATAATCCAGTGGCAAAAAAAAAAAAAGAAAAAAAAAAGAAAAAAAAAGAAAAAAACAGCTATGCAGACTATTTAGGCATCTTTGAATGCAGACATGATCAAAGCGTTCTTAAGCTTGTGCTGTATGACTTTGCTTTTCATGCTGTAACAGTTTCTTTCATTTCAAAACCTTACAGTTTTTTGTGTTTTTCAGTCACAAATCACAGTTGAGTCCTATGGCTAATGTGGTGTACATTCTTCCTGCCTTCTTCCTGCCTCCCCTAACTGTCTACTGAACTACATCTCCCATGCTGCCCACCTGTATGACAACACTCTGACTTCCAGGAAAAACACAGAGATGAAAGAATTAGCTGGTATTTTCTGTGCAGTTCTCTAATTTATATTAATTTATATTTATAATATAATATATATATATATAATATCTATTATCATTTATATAATATAATTTAATTATATTTATATATGATATATATGTTCCTAAATATATAAATATATATATATTTAATAAAATACAATACATTTAATAATAAATATATATTTAAATATATATTTAAATTTCCCAGAACGCTCTGCTACTATCCTTTGATGAACTGTCTAAAAAGTGTATGCAAGCAAACATAAAAAAATCATGCTTTATTACTACCAGTGTTGGAAAACTATGTTAAATATTGCTGGCAATTCATTTAATCATTGCAATTTTCTTGGGGAGTCACAACAGGGAGGACTGTCACAGCAGGGAGATCTTATTAACCAGATACAATGATTCATTCTTATGCATTGTTGATTACATATTTCATCAACTGTGCTTTTTTTTCTTTCTTTTTTTGTTATTTGCTGAATTATATGAGGCCATGTTTTTCCCTTTCTATAATACAAACTTCTGGTAATGGTTTTACAGAAAATCCTAAATTTATTCTTCCCTGCTTGTTTTTACCTTAAAGGACAACGGGAACATCAAGGATGCAGCAATAAGTGTTTTAGAAGGCAGACATTCAACTGCAAAAAAAAATAAAAATCCCTACATTTCTTTTTGGTGTACAACATACACAGAAACATCTGTGTTTCACACAAGATGAAGGGAAAAAAATTGAAAAATATGTCATATTAAAAATATGAAGTAGGGTAATGAATTAGAGTATAAAATTCTCCAGTGTATTACAATGATCATTAATTGATATCTTGGGTCTGTTTTGTTTCTTTCATGTGTTTTTTGTTATTTTGCTTCATGCTACAAATATTGTGATGCAACATGATGAGCCATTAGAGATAAGTCACAGAGAAACATGGTGATATGGGAGATGTTAAAATATTTCTCTGCAGTACATGCTTGCATAAAAGGCTGGACAATATCAGACACTTTGAAGACATCAGTCTATTAAAACTATACTTGTGACTGGAGGGCTGCTGACATGCTGACAACTGAAAGTCCTATAGTCCTCCACATACAGTGATCCGCATCCATGTGTTCAAAAGGTGCCTTACTTGCACAATTTGCATGGCTAATTCAGAACTCTTTTTTTTTTTTTGGCGGGGGGAGGGAGTGAGGAGGGAAGCTTCTAATGAGACAAATCCAGTGCAGGTGCTCTTTCTGTGTTATGGAAAATATTTTAATATTTAGACAGATGTTTCTTTTGACTGCAACAAAATGGAAAGAGCAGGAGAAGGGGGGGCATAAAATGTAAAGGATCTGTGCATTGTCTTAGATTATACTTGCCAAATCTCTATAGCAGTGATGAAAGAATGAGAGCACACTAATCATAAAAGTACATAGTAAAATGTAGTTAAGCTGCAAGAAACTAAGACAAAACATAAGCCAAAATCATGAAATGATGCCATTGCATAACCGCTTTAAAATTGAGGAACAGCAAAATGGAGAAGAGGAAAAGGACTTAACTAATGTGGAAAGGCGTACGTATAGATTGAAATAGAAAAGAAAATGGGAGGAAGATAAAACTGGCTGGATAGAAAAAGAGAACGAATTGCACTGAAACAGAAAATAATAGTAAAATTTTAAATATCAAATTAAAAGACATCTCAGAGCTACACTAAGATAGGTGAATGAAAAGATTGCGGTTTTTTGCTTCTGAAGTCTTCATTTGTGTGAATGTAGTCATGATGAATTCAGTACTGAGACACACAAAAAATTTTAATTTTGGAGCAGAATGTAGGACAGGCTGTGCCATTTTTTCCTATGTTGACCTCTGAGCAGAATAAATAGAACAGATCACAGGTGGGCAAAACACATGCAGACAGTTGTGTGTAGATGCCTAATCCTCTGCTCAGTAGATTAACAATTTCCCGCTCTTTTGTTAGTTCCTTTTCTGAAATTTAAAGATAAGAAAAAAGAGTAGAAAACAATTTTTGATTTCATGGAATATCTTACTCTGGAGGAGATTTCAAAGGAGGTCCAGCTTAAATCAAATTGCTCAGAGTCTTATACAGTCAAATTTTGAATAATGTCAGAGATGCAGATTTCACATCCTCCCTGGGCAACATGTTCCAATGTTTGATTGATTATCCTCCTTGTGAAAATTTATCCTTGTGTCTAACTGGAAATTCCTTTGTTTCAATATGTGTCTCTTGCCTCTGTCCTTTCATGCATACGCCTCCAAGAAGAATCTGCATCCATATTCTCTACATTCTTCTGCCAACCTGTTGTCAACAGCAATAAGATGTCCCTCTTGCCTTTGCTTTTATGAGGCTGTATGATCCCGTCTCTCTCTGCCTCTCCTAGTCCTTTTGATGGCACTTCACTGGAATAATTCCAGTATGTCTTATGCATTTTGTGCTTGGGGAATTGACAAGTAGCCAATCAATTCAATAGCTGAATCAGGAGCTTTTTGATACATGTAAGTGCTAAGAATCACAATGATATTTCCCAAGAAAGACTTTCAAGACTAGCATAAAACATACAGAACAAAACTAACCAACCAAGAATCTCAGTAAGGATAAATAATGTGCAAAAAACCAATAGTTTCATCCATGAAGAAAAGCAGAAATATCAATATTAAAAGGAAAATAAATGTGTTCTATATTCCTTATTAATTGACTATCTCATTTAATTTCCAACTGTAATAAGAAATTTCTTCTCCTTGCATTTAGATTCTTAATTAGCCTACTTCTGAATGTAATGACATTATAATTTTTGCCTTATATATTAACTCTGTTCATATGGATATGCTGGGTCACACATGTAATATACATTCATTATTAAGAATTTACATCATATTAAATATGAGGAAATTATTATGATTAATCATAGTATTATAACAGGACATAAAGACCCACTTGAGATGTGATGCTAGACTCTAAATCCAATATCTCTCAACTCTTAAAGGCATAAATTCTAGAAGAACAAAACAATAGTGATGTAGCATTAGCATGCATTTTCATTTTCAAATATATTTGAATTTTTTCTTCATTTTTAAAGTGTCTTTTTCTCCCAAATTTTAGTAGTTAGTTGCAGGAAATACAAACATATGTACTCCAGGGTTATAAATTACACTACAATTTGTACTAAATAAAGGGAGACCAGGAGAGTTGGCTAATATTCAAGCACCACTTTCTCCAAGCTCAGGATCGGTGCATTCCTATAAGAAAAAGTCAAGCAAGGGAGGCAGGAGAGCTGCATGGATGGGCAAGAAGCTGTTGGGTAAATGTAATGAGAAAAAGAGTGGATACATAACACGGAAGAAGGGCCAGGCCACATGGGAAGAATACAGGAACATTGTCAGAGAATACAGGGATGCGATGAGGAAGGCCAAGACCCATTTGGAATTAGAGTTGTCAGGGGCAGCAGGAAGTGCTTCTACAAATACATCAGTAGCAAGAGGAAGACTAGGGAAAATGTTAGTCTGTTGCTGAATGGGGAGGGTGCCTTGGTGGCAGAGACGACAGAGTTACTAAATGCCGTCTTTGCTTCTGTCTTTACTGCTAAGGCTAGTCCCCATGAACTACAGAGCCCAGAGACAAGAGAGAGAGAACCAGGAGAGAGGAGGACTTTCCACTGGTCGAGGAGGATTGGATTAGGGATTATTTAGGTAAACTGGACCCTCATAAATCTATAAGCCCAAACGGGATGCACACAAGAGTGTTGAGGAAACTGGCTGGAGTTATTGTTCAGCCACATTCCATCATCTTTGAGAGGTCATGGAGGGTGGGGAAGGAGCCTGAGTGCTGGAAGAAAGATAGCATCACTCCAGTCTTCAAAAAAAGGCAAGAAGGAGGAGCCAGGTTGGTCAGCCTCACCTCCGTCCCCGGAAAGGCGATGGAACAACTCATCCTAACGACCATCTTGAGGCATGTCAAAGAAAAGAAGGTGATCAGGTGTAGTCGGCATGGATTCACCAGGAGGAAGTTGTGTATAACCAATCTGATACCCTTCTATGATAAGGTGACTGGCTGGATGGACAATGGGAGAGCCATGGATGTTGTCAACCTTGATTTCAGCAGGGCTTTTGACATAGTCTTCCATAACACCCTCATAGGAAAGCTCCGCAAGTGCAGACTGGGTAACTGGACAGTAAAGTGGATTGAGGACTGATCAACCCAGAGGGTGGTGATAAATGGGGCTGAGTGGCATCCTGCAAGGGTCAGTACTGGGACCAGTGCTGTTCAATCTGTTCATCAATGACTTGGATGAGGGCACAGAGTGTACCCTCAGCAAGTTTGCAGATGACAGCAAACTGGGAGGAGTGGCCGACTCCCGAGGGCTGTGCTGCCCTTCTGAGGGACCTAGACAGGATGGAGAGTTGGGCAGAGAGGAACCTCATGAGGTTCAACAAGGACAAGTGCAGGGTCCTGCACCTGGGGAGGAATAATCCCAGGCACCGGTAGAGATTAGGGGAAAGTAGCTCCATTGAGAGGGATTTGGGAGTCCTGGTTGATAGCAGGTTAACCATGAGTCAGCAAAGTGTCCTCTTGGCCAAGAAGGCTAATGGGATCCTGGCCTGGCCTGCGTTGCCAGCAGGTCGAGGGAGGTGATCCTGCCTCTCTGCTCAGCTTTGGTGAGGCCACACCTGGAGTATTAGGTACAGTTCTGGGCTCCCCAATTCAAGAGGGACATGGAGCCTGGTGGAGTGACAAAGATGATTCAAGGACTGGAGCATCTATCATATGAGGAAAGACTAAGTGAGCTGGGACAGTTTAGTCTGGAGAAGAGAAGACTGAGAGGAAATTTGATTCACATGTTCAAGTTCCTGAGGGGTGATTGTAGGGAGGGTGGGGCCAGGCTCTTCTCTGTGGTGGCCAGTGACAGGACAAGGGGTAATGGGTACAAGCTGAAACATAGGAAGTTTAATCTTCATGTGAGGAAGAACTTCTTTCCTGTGAGGGTAGCAGAGCTGCCCAGAGAGGCTGTGGTGTCTCCTTCTCTGGAGATCTTCAAAAGCCGCCTGGATGCCACCCTGTGCCATGTACTCTAGGTGTCCCTGTTGGAGCAGGGGGTTGGACTAGATGATCCCTAGCGGTCCCTTCCAACCTTAACAATTCTGTGATTCCCACTTGCAAGATGAGCTAAACATTTGGGGTATTTTTTAGGATGAAATAAAATATCCCCTAAGTAATCTCATAAGATGGGTAAGCTCAGCTGCAAATAGAATAAATTTCAGTTAGAAATCCACCTGGTTTAGACATATGATTTTTGCTTTTTCTCATATCTAATGTTTATTTTTACATATATATACTTATATGCATATATACACTTAAAAACAAATAACATACCAATATTATTATTAAAGTCTTAGCAGAATTAAAAGGAACAGTGTGGTATTCCATCAATAGTCGGTCTAAATGAATAAAATATGGAGGAAGAAAATGAATAGTTAATCAAGAAACAGAGGAGAGAAGGGAAATATAATATGTGAGAAAATGGAACCCACACATTTTCATGCAGCTGAAACATTTCCCAGTTTTAGAAGACAATAGTTACCAGGTTATGCAAGAATATTTTTTTAAAGGGGAAAAAAAAAGTGGTGAGGATTTAATAGAGACACTTTTAATAAAGATACACCATATGATAATGTATAAAAAGTTTAGAGGCACAGCAAAATAGTTCATTTTACCTTGTCCAAGGGCAAGGCCAAGTGAAGATTAAAATGTTTTGGATGTATTCTCTTTTTGTTTAAACTCCTCAGACTACATCCTTCTTATTTTTAAATTTGCTATTGTTAAAATTCCTTTTTATTTAAAGATGATTTTCCTCACCTCTATCAACACTATGCTTGTGCAAGCATCAGAAAAAAATCCCATTATTGCTACTTGTCAGGTTTCTCTATTATCCCCTCAGGAGAATGCAATACCAGAATTTCCTACTGCATCCAAATAAAGAAATTCTGATCAGCAATATATCTTAAGTATATATTTTTCTGTGAAAAAAAATGCACAGAATTATAATCAATTATTTTGACTACCAATTTCCTCAAGTGTGGTTGAGCTGGGTGAGTAATTTGCAGTGAATCATTCTCAGAATTAATTTCCCTCTTCCTTTTTGCATGGAACATTCACAAGCCATTCTTAGTTTATTTGAATGTACTTCTATCTGATCCTTCTGAAGCACATGAAAGTATTTTCACAGAAGACAACAAACTTTGTATCAGGTGGTCTGTACCTGTGCACTATATCCTACAGGTTTTGGAATCTATATGGATTAATTACACACAGTCAAAAATCAGTCTTAGTTATTTTAAGCTCACCAATAATTTTTTTCCATATAAACAATCATATGTAAAATTCAGTGAAGCTACTCATATGCACGAAGTTGAATGCATACATAAAAATTTGCAGTACCAGTATTTAGAAGCATTGCTGCACTGTGAAACACAGCATTATTTCTCCTCTGCTCTTTTGCAACTCATCTCTCAGGAAAACCATCTTAAATTACTAATGCCTTGCTATGCATCATTTGATAAATACTTTTTTAATAAAGAGAGTGCAGGTGTACTGGTAAAATACCAGTAAAACACTGGTAAAACATTATGATTGAATATCTTTACTGTCTCAGCTTCATTAGGCAGCTATAGGCTGTCATGCTCTTTTCTTACTTATTCTGCTTGAATTGCTAGCCCTTTCCTGTGGCTATTAATGATGACAGATCATTTAATACTTCATGAGAATACAAATACATTTCCATCACTGTCTTATCAATTTTCCCAGACCCACAGATTGTTAATTTAGAAACTTGCGTGCATTCTTGAATAAAGAGGTATACATTTCAAATAAAGCTACACATACCTCTTCCTTGTAACTGAAACACAGTTCAAGTACAGAAATAGTTAAGAATTAGTTTGTACCCATGTATTGGCAATACTTCCTTTTGAAAATGTTCTATAGTTTGGTAGATACTCATATAACAGTAAACTAAAGTTTCACCTTTTTTTCACACTAAGGTAAGATATGTAAGAGACTTTTCTAGCAAGGTCAAAATAAATCTCATTCAGAAGATTACTGAAAAACAAATTATCTATAGTGATGTATCACTATTTAGAGAAAGGAAACCTTCACACTGCTATTCATTAATCTCTATGGATACTGTTTCAGTGCTGAGTGGCAAATTTGACATATGGAGAAAACAATTTCAGTTTGGAAGGAAATTATTTGTTTTCTTTTCAATAAGAACAAATGCTATCTCCGGATACCAAAATCTGAACAATCTGCTTTACTTTAGGACAGAGAAATTGCTAGTCAATAAACCAAAAATGTTGATTAGGTACTGATACCGGTTTACTTAGTATTTTTGTGTACCATATCAAACGAACATCACAGTTTTAATATCCAACAGTAATGGATATAATAGCTGACTTATTAAAGTATAACATAATCTAAACAGCGCGCATGCAGAATTGCGGTAGGATCCATAAAGTTAATATTTTTTAACCTTTCTCTGAGTTTTCGGCCTAGTTCCGGAACTATGAGTGATTGTTTACCTAAACAGGTATTATTCCTAAAGCAGGTATTATACCTAATTATATCTAAAGTGGGAGTAAATCAGTTATTCCACACTCCTCAAGGTTTATTTTTATTTTTAGCATCCTTCATAGATATATTTTACACACACACACACACAAACAAATCTGTTTCATTCCCTTGTATATAGTTATTCTGCTGTGACTAGAGATAGAAGTCCTCTTGAACACCTGTATTGTGCTAGTTAAGTATGTATGTGGCACTTTATTTCACCATTAATTAATTAAGTGCAGTAACACGTTGTCTGTGCTATGCTTGCTGAGCTAACTATGTGCCCAATGCCAGCACCTGATAAAATCATTCCTCCCTTGCCTGGTGAACAAGTATTTGGCTATACAGGAGACAGCTGTAAACATTAACATTCTGAGTAATATGCACATGCATTGGTCCCCATGCAGTGTATTAGGAATATTATAGATCAACAAAATATTCTTTAAAGAATTAGGAACAAAGTCCTAAAGAACTCAGGCAAAGTAACATGCACCTACACTTTTTATAGCTTTCATTAAATTAATAGGAAGTAACATACCTGCAACTTCCTTAATTTCTGGGTCATAAGTGCTTGGTGAGAAATAGGCTTCAGCAACAAATCTAATTGCCCTTTTGAACTGATTTCATTTTCAGCAAACACAAAATACTTCTACAAGCCATCTTCCTGCTAAGCCTGCACAATAAAAATGCAAGACTCCATAAGATATTGCCCTATTCTATTTTGAGAACTGTAGAAAATTGTTATGTTTCCTTAAACATATTAATCCTTAGGAAGCAATTAACATTATTTCTTAAAAACCTCTTCCATGTACAGTTATTAATGAAACCTACTTTCCAGTGTAATGACATCCTTCATCTCTATGCCTTCTACTGCCATAGCACTCACTTTCCTCTTCTGGGTCATTTCTCATTATGGGTATTTCTGGTTCTCTCTCATGCTTCATGATTTTTACGCCGGCAGTATCTATATCTTTATCCAATGTTTACTGGACTGAAAATGAATCTGTGACATGCCAGATTTTGAGGTATATGTGCTCATATATGTCCTCATATATGCAGATATATGTGTTGATATATATAATTATATATATCATATATATAACATATAGTCAAAGCAAACAAATCATTGTTGGTTTCATACTACAGGAAGGGCATTATTTTCAGTTTCCTTTTTCTATCCAGATAGGCATAGAAACATTTTATCCTCTAGATTTTTATTTCCATGACAAACAGGATATAAACTTTCCAACAGGTTCAGAAGTTATTCTACAGAGATTGACAGATAACACAGTCAAACAAAACTCATATCCTCATGAAAGTAAGCTAAAACTGAATATGTTAAGCATAAACAGTGTATTTTTCCAATTTTTTGAGAATTACCCTTTAGACTAGAAATACTAGAAAGTCCTTCTCTCTCTTGTTCTATGAATCTTAAATTCTCTTTTTTAAAGTTGACAACTCCATAGACAGAAAGCCTTCTTTGTCCCTAGTCTAGTGATTTGTGTGTCTTTCCGTTCTAGTTGTGTGGTTCACGTTCTTTATGACATAGGAGTAAGTGTAATTCCCAGTCCATGTTAGGTTAAAAAGTATTTTTAGCAAGATTGATTATGATAAAGCAGTTTCTGAGGCCATTATCCACATCATTTTTTTTGCCTTCATCACTCACTCTTTGAACAATGTCAGAATGAAATTTTATCCTAGTCATCTAAACCTCATGTCAAAACAAAACTAGCTAAAATTTAATGTCCTTTCGGTAAATCCAAGCACTTCTTTTCCAGATCAGCACTCTTTTCATCTCCTTTGTTTGTTTGTTTTCTCTTTTAAGTTTGGAATAACTTCCTGAAGCCTACATGCTAGTTAACTATTCTTGATTCATTTAGATTTTCTCTATAAACTCACTTTGATAAAAACATATAGAAAAGTAATATGTTTAAGATAGATAAAATATGAGCTTGAGTTCTGTGATTAAAGAATTAGTTCTTTTGACCTTTCTAACTTAGTCGGAAAAGTATCCTGCTTTAACTGTTACACTTATTTAGGCATTCAATAATGCCTAAAATAAACTCTCTTTTGTGGTGGTGATTAGTTCATCTGTAACTTATATTAGTTCCCATGATCCACCCTACTAGGTCATGTGCTTTTTCTTGCTAAAAATTTTCCTTCTCTATACACTAAGAGAAAGAAATGTTGTTATATTTATAGGTTTTCTCACACCATTCTTACGTTTCTTGCTTAATGCCATGGAAATAGAAACTTATTTTTCCTTTTTTTTTTTTTTTTCTTTTTTTTACTTCTTATATTCTGTTAGAAATTTAAAAATTCAGTAGAGGTAGTACGCAAACCTAGAGAAGAATTTAAGTTGTGGCTTATGAATAACAATAGTCTTAAACCCATGTACCCACAATTTAAGCGGAAGTGAGGTTTAAAGTAAACACCTTTGCTTTTTTGGGTAAATCTGTTTTCAGTATAGAGCGTATTTGAATTTCTGAAACACAGTGGGTAAGACCACGTAAATCAATTTTGACCAGCCAGATAAGGAATGCACATTTCTTCATCTTCTATCATGTGCTTCACACAAATGTTTAATTTACCTCAAAAATATGGAACCTAATAAGTCAGCTGGTAGTTCTCAGTTCTGCTGAAATCAACAAAAGTGAGGTGATAGTTCGCAAAGGGTTGCTGTCAAGGCCCATTTTACCTCAGAAGAAAACTGTTCATGTGTCCATACATTGCATAAGGAACATGGTTGGTTAATGCTGAGTTCTGAATTATAGTATAGGGTGCCTCAATAGTAGATGCAGCAATCATTTAAGGTGTCTGATCTTCCACAGCACTGTCAATTTCTGATACTATTCACCCATTATGGAATGGGTCTTTGCAAGTCTTCAAACTCTTCTGTGCATAATAGAGCAGTGGGTTGTGTCACTGTTCTCATTTCTTAGGTTTACATAAATGACATAATTAAATGAAACATTTGCAGCATCAAGGCTGTTTTGAGAAAAGGAGGTTATTCACTTTAGTGACTATCAGCAAATGGGCACTGAAGTCTCAGCTGTGTTTTCATTCACCCATAAAGCATGCATACACAAATAAAGACAAAATGAAAGAGGAAAGCAAACCAAAAACGCAAGTGCACTGAGAGTAGTGGAATAAGGATAGTGGTTTAATGGTTTAATAATGGGTTAAGGTTTGCATGGTACAGAAAGGATGACATACTGTAATAAAGGAATAGGATCCTGAGCGCTAAACTTAGATCTATTAAATGCTGACTTCTACATTGATATATGTTTACCTATACATAGTTCCCAGTCATATACTGATCCATCATCATCTTATATGCCATTGACTACAGAGGTGTAGTATTATTTAACGTTATTGGAACAAGTCAGAGCTAAGTAGTTATTTTGTATAATGCTTATCTGAAAGGAAATAAAACCTGAAAGGACTGATTCTTTCAATCATTTGAATTTTCAGTGAATCATTCCTTACTTTCAGCCCAATATTACCTAAAAATGCATGCGTGTCTTATTTTTAGGTGGATTATATTTTGAAGTCCATATTCTGTAAATAAATATTGAAATTCTGTCAGAAAATCAAAGTACAGGCTAACCTTCTTCGGAGTGTCCTAGCAAAGTGTACATAATTAGTATTTCAGAAACAATATTCTTAATTCTTCTTTCATTAATTAGAATAGTGAAAAATTGCAGCAACATCTTAAAGTCATAGCACTGTAATTTCAAGGACATTTTGGTCATTGATATGGAATTCTTTCTGCTGGATATAGATAGCATTCTCGAGGGAAAATAGTTGATCTTCCTTAATTGAAATTAGCTTCTAAAAGTAAAGCAGAAAATATTAAGTGAGGGAAGGACTGAACTATGTTCCAAACATTAGTACATTTGACATGTTGAATATTGGGAAAAACCTGTCTTGGTGTAAAATAATGCTGATAAGCAAAAGCCTTTTGCTTCCTGTAATGTAATTTAAAATTTAAATCACTAGTGAATTCACTGTCACAGTTTAGATCACCTATGCAGAAGAGAAAATAGGAGAAAAAGAGCATACTCTGTGAGTCTGACTACATACAATATGCTGTAAAAATATTTTTAGAGTCCATATTAAACAAACCAAATCTCCATGTGCTTTTTCAATTTTCAGACATACAAACACCTGTTTGCTTTTCTGTTTTTTCTTAGATCCCCAAATCACGTTACCAGTTAAGAGACTGAAACAGAAACTGAGTTGATTGATGTTTTAATTCTAAATATAGGCTTTCCTTTATAATATTAGAGAATTTAAAAAGTGCAAGTTAAAAATGCCAATTGTTTAATGCCAATTTTTGTTTAGTTCAGAACAATTTCAAGGCGATGCTGCACAATCTGTTAGCATTCAGCTTTCAGATATTACAGTATCTGAAAGATCAGAATATAGCATATTGAATTATTAAAGCTTAAATGTGGAAAAAAAATGGCATCTTTATTCCCTCCTTGCACTTTTTTTTTCCCCTGAAATATTTATTAAGTGCCTAAGATTATTTTCCAGTGACTGATTTTTATTTTTCTGAAAAGAATTTCCTTTAATATAGAGAAATACTATTTTACTTCTTTTTTTCTAGGTGGTCACAGTAAGTGCACCTAGGAACCACAGAAGACTGATTATGGTGGGGAAGGCTGAACTCAGCTGCTGCCTAAAGATGCAGCTACCGCTTCAGACCTCCAGGTCCAGTCAATAGCAAGGCTGAGTGTATATTCTCAGTAGGCACACACCAGGCACACATGTACAACACATATATACATACATACGCATATATACAAACACACACAGATCAGCACGAATGGACACACACTGAACTTACACAGACACATCACGAATGGCCTCATCCTCCCTAAGATGGAAAGATGGCCTATTAATGGTACATATATATACATATGTGCAAGAGAGAACACCCAGTCCAGCCAGCAGCTGGCGGTGGACATAGCAGCCCGCAAGGCTACAGCCCCACCACAGCTGCTGGTGCAGATCTCATGAACACACTCATGCAAGTGGGTCCCCCAATTACCCCCTATGCCTCACAGTCTCCAGGCAACTCCCCTGACCTCCCCCAGTAACCCTCTGGGATCTCCCTTTAGAGACACGCACAAATCAGACACCCTAGTCACGTCACCTATGCATCAATGAGACCAGCTTAGCATTCACTGCCCTTCGCCCACTAATCTACACACCCTCACCTGCCCCAGGCACCAAGGACACACAGGTCCTCCAACCTGCTGTTGCGTCTCACAAAAGAACAGACTCAGTCTGGGGTGCAGAGTACAAATTTATTTGCAAACTAACTTCTTTTTATACTTTCACAACACAAATGTAGCAAGACTCATAGCCAATCAGCAGCTTGACACCTGTGCGCGATTGTCCTGGCTTTGTTTCCGCATGGAGCGGGTGGAGATGTTCTGCAGTCCTCCTTGTTCCAGCTCTGTCCCGCCAACTGCTGACATCCTGGCACTTAACTATCTGCTAACAAGGCACTATTGTTTGTGAACCAACCTCCACATATCACCCTTTTATATTTGTTTTTAGTTGAACAATAGTTAAATGAACAGTTGAATTTAACAGTTAAAGTTGAACAGTAGTTAAACATCAATCAATCAATTATTAAACACATAGCAGATCTGCTAACAATAAACCAAATATGCCCATAATCAACAGACCAGGTTACAAAAGGCTTTCCTGAACTAGATGATGAGGAGGACTAGATGAGACTTGTCCTGTCTCATTCCAGTGGCTAGAGTTACTCATCTGCAGGTTTTAGATTGGGGCTGTATCCACTGTGTGTGAATGATGTCACGGTGGTGCAGATGATGGCAATGCCTGTGATAAGAAAGGCTTGATCCATCGAGCAGGTACCTTGGCCCTGAGCCTGTAGAAACACAAGCATATCCTCTACCCCAGGAAATCCATTGATTTGTCTGTGGGTTTTTGACAATAACCTGGGCTTTATCCTGAACTTTTGTGTTGCCTATGTGAATCAAAATGTTTGGTATATAGGGAGGCCCTCCCCTGTCCAGCAATTTAAAAAATTCAACACATAGCAAGCTTTTGCTATGCGTTCCTGTTGGGATAACCCTATGCTCCCCCTTTTTTGTTTTTGTAACATATTCTTAAGGGTGCCAAGTGTACGCTTAATAATTGCTTGGCCAGTAGGTGAATGGGGAATAACTTATGATGTGTTTGATTCCCCATTGTTGAAATAATATTTGTATTTTTGTGCTATTTAGGCCAGACCATTGTCAGTTTTTATAGTTTTTGGCACTCCCAACATTGCAAAGCCATCAAAAAGTGCCAACATACATCTTCTGCCTTTTCACCTGTATGTACAGAAGATACAGGATGAGAAGGTATCAACAGAAACATGTCCATATTTAAATCTGCCAAATTCAGGGATATGCGTTACATCTGATTGCCAAATTTCAAGTGCAGAAAGACCGCGAGGGTTTACTCCGATGGATGGTACTGGTAAAATGCGCTGGCAGTCTGGGCAAAACTGTATGATTTGTCTAGTTTGTTCCTGAGTCAATTGGAACAACCTCCGTAACGCTTTTGCATTTTGGTTATAAAAGTCATGTGACAAACATGCTTGTGCAAAGTAATCCGGCAGAACTACAGCTTCTGCAAGGCTATCTGCTTGAGCATTACCTTTGCTAATAGGTCCAGGCAGCGAGGTGTGCAAGAGTACATGTTGGATAAAGTAGGGATAAATCCTTCTGTTTAATAGCCATCTGAGCTTCCAGAGAAGCGTAAAGAGGGTCTCGTTTGAAACCTCTTTTAAAAAGGAGTGTTCTAACCTAGAGACTAACCCTGCAACATAGGCAGAGTCTGT
>JAWLRI010000144.1:737844-749225 GCA_034781795.1 Crypturellus tataupa
GGGGCGTGGGCCTATCGCGTCTTTTCCCTGTACATCAGTGGGGTTGGCGCGGGCGCGGGCGTTCGCGTCTCACTTCATATTTGTATTTTTATTTACTTGTTTAATTTAACTACTATATCATACTGTTTATAATGAAAGACTTAAGGAAACAGGGACAGAGAAGTGTAGAAGAATAAGAAACAGATTCTCACATCTGAAATCTTCAAAATTTATGGAACAGTTCTTCCTATAGAAGTGCCAATTATTTAGTGACAGGTTGGCTTTTGTTTGCAGTGTGGTGATCTTGTGAAATAATGTTCATGCATTGTCATTCACCCTGAGAGATGACAGAAGACACTGTAAATACAGATGTGGCCTTTAAAATTTGAGTTTTTTTATGTCCTGGAGAAGAATACATTCTGGGAAAATGTAATTTACAAAGAAGGATTTGAACGGGCTCACTTCTCCCTCATTCTGTATACTCAAAAACTAGACAGTGCCAGGTCATCACGACAAAGTATGCATCCAGCCTGATGAAACAAGGCTCGTTTGGCATATCAGGAGAGAGCAGTTATATGGAAAATGCAAGCTTTCTGTTAAGTGAGAGACAACTGTTTAGCCAAAGGCATCTGAAGCTGTTTCTTCCTGAAGGTTCCTTGAACATTCAGGCAGAACTGGACTCCCCTTAGACTGAATTTGGAAGATAAATTTTGTAGTAAAATAAGTAGTAGTAGTAGTAGTAGTAGTAAGATTTCTTCTTTCAGAGTGATTGACTGAGTCAAGTCTTTGAAATTTAAACCAAGGAAGCCTATCTCTAACCTTTTATTCGTGGACTACATTGTCTGTCTGTTTATTCACTCTCCCTTCTTTTCCACCCTCCCCAGTAGTTTAACCATGTCTTCAAAGATGACCAAAATAACTAGCTTTTAAGATTCACAGTAGGTTGTGATTAAAGGCTAGGGATTTTTTACAGCGATAGTAGAGAATGTAATAGTCTAAATAACAGCGGATAACAATTTTGCTCATGATAACTATGCAACTAGCTTTTCTAGATCTCAGAGTTGTTTGAGAACACTCCAAGTTTCAGAAAATTGGGATGAGCAAAACGGTATAGAATTCACTTTATATGTAATATACTTTCCCCCAAATGAAGTAATGTAATGATTATAAAGCACTTTCTTCTTACCGCTTTAAACTACTTTCAATACACTATTAAAAACATTTGTACTCATTTGCAAAAACAAACAAACAAGATGAATAAGCAAACAAATAAAAAGCTCACTAGACACAAGAAACAAAATTTATTTAAGAATTAGACACACTGACAGTCAGATTATGGAAAGGAAGGAATTTAAGTAATGCCAAATTGTTCAAAGAGAGTTCCCTGGGCATGTCTAATCCTTCTTTTTGTGTGTGTGTGTGTCATAATGAGAAAAAGATAGCATTATCATCTGGTTACTAACCTTGAATTCTTGAAAATATGCATTTAATGTTTTTATCTCTAAATTTATGCTGCTAATCAAGATGTCTAATGAAAAATCTCTGAAATAGTCCTGTATTTTATAATGACTTCCCAGAATAAATTTGATCCTCCACCATACATTCCGACATGTTTCCATTCATTTATATATTCAATAGAATCATTACGGTTACAAGAATACAATATCTACTGACTACCATAACCATATGATTTAAACATAATTTTGCAATATTAGTTCTCTATTTTCATCTTCTAGCTTTGGATATCCTAAGGTATTATTTTCCTGACTTTTCTTCTGATAGAATGCTATCAGTTCTTCAAGCCAGGATCAATGCCATTTTTATTTTCAATTTTATCTTTTTATCTTTATTAATGTGTCTGTGAAGCATTTAATATTCATTTGAGCACTGAATAAATCACAAATTTCTATTTGACAATAAGCCCTTGAAACTCAATTTCTTGTTGCTATCACCAGTAAAATGGTAGCCTGCAGGTTCCACTTTATATCATTGGGAAATTCTGACAGAGCTTCATATTTCCTTTCTTTAGATGTTGTTTGGAATTCCTTTTTTAACTCACATGTTCTTATTAAATAGATTTTTCTTTATCCATTTAAGCAAGCAGTCAAAATCACCACTATTTTCTTTTAAACTTAACAACATTCTGTCTGAATTCACCCTCATATTTTGAAGTGAAGTTATACAACTTGCAGTCAACTCTATACAAAACTAAGTATGGTAATAAAGACTGCTTGAATGTCATTAAAAATCACATTCTGCTCAACCACCACAACTATGACACTGATTGAAGAGCTTCTATTTTGTAGTTTCATTTTATAATCTCTTAGCTGAAGTAGAACTGATTTCCTACAGCAAATTCTTTAATTGGACATAAAAAGTATGACTTTTCCGTCAAAAGACATCTCACCTTGAAGATTTCTTTTCAAAAGACTTCTCTTAGGTATTTTATGTTATGCTATGTTATCTTAATTATATTGTCTCATGTTATTTAGCATTAGAAGTTTGTTTTTCAGCATGAAGTAGATTAAAAGCATGTACTACTGTGGAAATGAAAAAAACACATTAACAGCTACCAATGTTTTTAGTAAACTATTTGAATTTAGTCCAATAGGTCAGAGAGTAAGGTAGGGAGTATCACTGTAGTAATTGAACTTTCTCTAGCCTCCTTATAATATTTCAGGCTCTACTCTCTTGTGGAAGTTTAATGCTAATGAATAGATGACAATTTATCTGCTTTAACAGATCATTCCTTTGTGATGGCGTCAGCAACTCAGTAATTTGTTTGACTGATTTACTTTGCTAATTCCCAATACTGAAACTGTGCACACTCTGGCAGGAAGACTATTGCATTTACACAGAAGCACCATTTTCTTGTCAGGGCACAAAAAGATATAATTTAAGTCTTTTTTTTTTTTTTTTTTTTTTTTTTTTTTTTTGCTAGCTGCACTTCAGAAACATATGGACAAAGTTGAGGGACAAATAATGACAAATAAAATACTCCGTTCCCCACCTCAAACTCAAATGTACATAGTCTAACTTCACATGTACTGCTTTTCTCAGAGATTTAAGCTAAAATAAAACATATAGTAAAGTTGTAAACTTATATAGGCTTATGGCTCTTTAAAGTACTATCTAAATAAGAATTTACATAATATTGTGTAAACAATAAAGGAATATGTAAATAATAAAGTACTAGGTAAAATAATTTGGAGAACTTGGGAGGGAGCATTTTTCAGTTAGCGAGTTCATTGGTTGGGGTACCGGTCATTTTGAGGTATATGAATTAACCTAGAAAATATTCCTTTTTATTTCAAGTGACTTTTGAAATTTTCCTTGGGTCTTGTGTTTTTAAACACAATATAGTGACCCTATGGTCACTATAGTGACCATATAGTTGGAATCCCGCCAATCCATTCATTGTCACTTACCTGCCTCAATTTAAAAATTTCAGTTCCCTAAATTATGAACATATGGAAGATCGTTTCCAGGTCATGGTTTCAAAACTTGAAGCGGCAATTAGGCCTATTTTAAATGTTCTGCATAAACTGCAGAAGCATACCCAGATTATGCAAGAACACCTAATAAGTATCAAAATTCTTTGTATAAGGGTCTAAAGTTAGATGGAGTTAATACTTCCTAAAATTTAAAATAGCATTTAAATCCAATTATTTAAGTTTTGCTCAAGGGATCAGGCCCCCAGAAAATTCAGTAGAATTTGGACCTCTTTTCCTTATCTTATTAAATGAAAATATGTTCTCATTTCGAAAAACACAGCCTTGTCACCTTCATTTTCATTCAGAATATTGCTTTGCAGATCTTCTTGGCCTATCATTGTAATCATTTCACCTTCTCTTTGTCTTTCAGATCAACTGTTACTTATGTGTTTTCATGTTCATAGCCTATCCCTACCGTATCATCTTTCACTCATCATTGAGAGATTAACTTTCCCCCTCAGTCATCCCATAACCTCAGCTCCTTTCATCTACTCATCCAGCAACTCAATCTATCTCCCATGTGGTCCTTTATAATTATAAGACATTTGAAAAGAATTAAATTGCTGCCCTACAGAAAAGATCATCTATCAAGTTGCTACATATTGTGCATTACTTTTCCTCTTTCTTTTGTTCTGGGTTTCCACTTATATCTAAAACTCCCTGGAGCAGTTACTACCATTTTTAGTTCTATGTGGAGAGCAACTTGCAACTTGCTCAGTCCCGTGAGTAGAACGATCCAGCATTACTGAAAAACAAATACGGATTGCAATAGCAAGAGTAGTAAAGATATAAAAACAATAACAATATTCACAACAGTTCCCTGTTGCTTAAATCACACACAAGTTTTATTGTTCTATGTGATAGGAAAATATATGCTTCATTAATTCCTTAGCTATACCCTTGGTGGCTTTTCTTATGGCATTTATACAAAAAGGGGGAGAGAAATTGCAAAGACTAAATGTTACAAAAATGTTACACTTATAGAAATTGTTATTATTGATACTTTTGAAATAACCAGGCATTTTTGCTAAAATATGACTAATCCCTTGATTGACATCTATTGAAAATTTGCCTTTGACGTTTGTCTGCCTACTTGAGGGGCTTAGTGAATTGGCTGCTCAAGTCTCATCAGAGTAATTCACTACGAAAGTCACTGATCAGATACTTCAGCACTACCTAATTAAATTCATTCAAGTACCGAGTACCGAGTACTTGAATAAGACTTATTGCTATGAGGCCCCATTATTCATTGCCTAAAAACACTTAAGGATTTAAGACTGTTAGCTGAGCTTTTTGGTTTTGCTGCTTCTCACCAAAGAAGTTTAATAACCTGTTTTTGTCTACAACCAAGTAGTTTTTTAGCAAAGTGATCACAAGGGGTTAAATGAGCGAGGTGAGAGAGGATTGTTCAATACAATGTTATGCCAGGTTGGTTGTTATTCCACTGTGATATAAGATTGTGTATTTTAGCTATAGAATTTTCATTCACTATGATACAAAATAGCCAGTTCATTATGGAATACTCCAGGAAGCCTGAATTTCTATGAGCTGAAACATTATTTTATAAGATGAAGGTTCGATTCATTGACTAGCTAGGTTGCAAATCCTTAGGAAGCCATATATTTTATGATGCTCTAATTATTATTATTAATGGACATTCTTATATCCCATTTTTTTAGGTGGCTGGCAGAAGCTGTTATTTCCAAACTGTGAAAACAATTTCTCAGAAAAAAAAATCATGTGTCCCTAATAATATGCTTATTAAGTTTGGAAAAAATAAAGTGTTGTGTTTTTCACTTGTTTACACTGCTTCAGATGCTTATGTGTTCCCTGAAACCTGTATCCAATGATCGCTACATTAAGATCTACCTGAGCATTAACACAGGAATGTAGATGAAATAATGCACCTCAGACACTATTACTTACAGCAGGGATCCACAGTGTATGGAAGAGCTGAGGAAGAGTGCCCTGTCTTTCGAACTGCAAATTTTTTTAGGCAGCAACCGCCCTTTGTGTACGGACTTGAAGATGCTCTGGATGTACCTCTGCTGTTTAGAGCAATGCAGCACAGAGATCCTGAAGGTACCTGTGCTGAAGTACCATAAACAGAGGAGCAGGCAAGGAAAAATATTAACTCACATGCTGAAAACTGTGTAAGCTGCAATAATGCAGGGACACAATCAAGTGAAAAAGCCTATCTTATATACCACAGCATTGTGCTGACCTCCTTGTACACTTTTAGGTACCGCAGTAGAGAGTTCTTACCAGTTTTGATTTAGCCATGTTTTCTCCCTTATAGTTCCAGTTAGGCATATCTTGTATCTTGGTTGTTGTGTTTTAATGGTAATGTCACAAAACCCTGCCTAACTCTCTGCTACTTAGGTGAACAGCTACATTTGAAATAAATAACATGTTCCTTTGACTGCCATCAAAAAGGGAGTTTCAGTGCTTGTGTGACTTTGTGATACCAGAATACACGATCCTTGGGAAAATGACAGCTATGTACAGGTTGCAGTGAAGACACTGTGACAGTAGATTAAAAAAAAAATGAACATCAATAAGAAAATTATAATGCTCTGACATTCTATTTGTTTTCACTGAAGAATCATCTAGGTCAAGCTGTCTGTGCTCTATAATTCATCTTGTCTATCTTTTTCATCTGTATTTCACTGAACATTGCTTGTCAAAGACCAGGAAAATGGCCTCTCAACTGTATGAAAGCCAGTATCTTTATCAGATGGCATGATAGAAAGTTAGCAAATATAAAGGAGGTCCTTGGAATATTCACTTGAAAAGTTGCCCCAACAATCCCTGTAACTTTAAAGCTCGTGTTAAGTAGGAAAATCTTGGCTTAAAATCAGAATACTGAAAAAGATAATCCTTTGTCCTTCAGCAGATACTTGTCAGCATTACATTAAACTAAAATGCTATAATGATGGCTTTTTATTTATTTATTTTCAAACCCCTTTCCGTATAGTTTTTGTTCCTTAAGTATTCAAAGGGGTATAGATCTCACCTGAATTGTATTGTGATATTAATTGTGATAGTTCATATGAACTATCATTCATATGAATAACATAATTAATTAAAGAAAATAGTTTGACACTGCCTTCCTCCTGACCACTCATGTAGAGTTAAATTTAACTGAGATATTTTCCTCTTCAAGTGGACTGCCTTCTTCCTTCTCCCTTCTTTTTTCTTGGGAGCAATCTAAACAATAGTCAATTCCCTATCTATGAGCAGTTTTAGATTTTTTGGGGGTGTTATTTTGAATAAGCTGAATAGGTTTATGAATGTTTGTGAGAGTGTTCTTTTTTAAAAAATATCTCATCTAATTTCCCATGGCAGAGAGATGTGGTTCTCTTTTTCTGACAATTGTAATATCCTGCTAAGCTTTCATATATAATCTGAAAGTAACCTGGGAAGATGGAGATATAATAAAATCCAAAACATCAGGTTCTGTACTACTAATTGACATATAATGCATGATGATAAAGTTGCTATGGGTTCAGCAGGTTGACATACAGCTCTTTATTTAGCTAATTCAGACTATCATTTCTTCAGCATTAACTTGATTCTTAACCAATTGTTTCTACAGGAAATAAATAAATTAATAAAGTTTTTGTCATAACCAGAGTTCAAGTAAGATTTGAAGGAAAAGTACTGAAGTGTATTTTATTTAGATGATTCACTAATGAATCCACTTGTGTGATACTGATGTTGTCATTCAACATATAGCAGAGATACCCTGAGATTGTTGTGGAGGATGGCTGAGAAGCAACACATTTTTTGTCACTTGGCAGGAGACTGAACTGTGCAGGATCATGTTAATGCGTTAAGAGAGGACTGTTTTGGCTTTAGCCATTGTTTAAGGACATCCCTGAAAATCACCAGAATAAATGCTGGAAATGCACTGGGTGCTCTAGGTATCCCTGCTTGCGGAGGAGGGTTGGACGAGATGAACTCTAGAGATCCCTTCCAACCTTAACCATTCTGTAATTCTGTAAAAGAGAAAGGGAAATCATGTTTATCTACCTAGTTTCATACAGAAGGATTTGACAAAAGGCATGTCATAACTCCACCCATTAATCTGCCTTATTTGACAATGATCTGTAACATATGCATCATAACTATGAATATAAAATAAACTAACAGGAAAAAGGAGAGAATCCTGAAAATTCTTGTATAGACGACTCCACAGAGTACCTCCATCATGGCCCTGAATCAATCCTTGAATGTTTTGTATATGAAGGCTTTGCATAATACTATATAATAGAATGGGGTTTTTTTTGATTTAATAATGTTTATTTATAACATTTTATAATGTTTTGTAATCTATGACAGAGCTTGTTCACAAATCTAACCCCACAGTATCTCAGTTCTGCAACTAAAGATCTTTTCCATCTAATGAAAAATTTACAGTGCTCATGACATGGAGTAAGAACCAGTATTATAACCAAAGTTACAAAACAGTCTTATTGATTTGATAGAGGAAACAATGGAAGGTAATAAACGTATACAACTACTTTTCTTGCCTGATAATGGTTTATTTAGTGAAGTCAAACCGAGAATAACATGCATGCCAGACACATCCATCCCACTAATAATCCCCAACTGTGCTCTCTATCTACAGTTCTGGATTTAAGATTTCAGTAAAAAAAACACAGTACTCAGTCTTTAAAGCTCTATTGAAAGACATAAAAGGTGCCTGCATAAGAAAGGCATTACTGTATGAATGCAAATTTTCTGTTTCATTTACCCTCAGTATTCAGATAATTTTAGAAAAAAAGTGAATTGCTTAAAAATAATCCATGAAAGAGTGGGTTAGACTATATTCGTAATGTATTACACCTGCCAAAAAGACTCAGTGTCTCCCATACTGTCCTTAAATAGTGATTGATGTGTGTGCAGGAACATATGAAGAACTCACTTATACATTTCGGCCACATTCTTTCAAAAACCCACACTGCTGTTGTGCTTGTGCTTACTGGTTTTATCCTTTGTGAAAAATTGCTACCATGAATAATTGCCTTTAAGAGGCACGTTACAGATCTGCTCCATGGCTTTTACACAATCTTTAGCAATGAGCTTGCATCAAAATTATCCAATAATATATCTGTCATTCCCTGTTCTCAGACAGCAGTATCTTCACCAAAACTAGCAGATGCCATATATGCGATCTGGTCCCAAAGGAAAATTAAAATGAAATACGTACTAGCACATTTAATCCTCTAGGGAAACAACCCCATTGAAAGGAGCTCCCTCAGTGTCTAACATGCAAAATAGTTACTTGAAAGTTCAATGTTTTGTCTTTCAGCCAGAGGACTTCTCATATAATAATAATAAAAAATATTTTCCACACATGGTAAAAATGTTACATATTTTTTATGTATTTTGAATATGACAGTATTCTAGATTGTATTTCCTCATTTTCAGGAGATAAAAGGTCATTGTCAAAAAAAAAAGTTAATTGGAGTATTTATGGGAACAGTCCTGCTTTACTTCATGAATAATTAATGTTGAGCTTTTCCTATTCAAACTGCATATTTTAGGACACAAGCCTTCTTCTCTGAGTCCTGTACTTATTTCTATAAACAAGTTAATTTTTGTTGAGAGAAAGTTCTTGCAAATTTGTTTTCCTTGACTATGAAATTCAACAATCCTCGAAAATTAACCTCCACTTTCAAAAATTAGAGAATTTTTTGTGTGTGGTCAGAATTTTTTGTTATGAAAATATGCCTTATTTAGTAAATGCTAAATACAGAGATTACAATAGATACTAGGACAGAGGCTGCAGTTATTGTCAAAGACATTCTAAAAAACTTCAATCTCATTCCTATGCTGGGGATTTTTGAAGGTTCTGTGGAATTCTCCAAATGAATGGGGTCACAACTTGTGAAAAGAGAGGGAGAAAATTCTTTCAAAATGATATTTGTTTGCTTCTTCTTAAAAGTGGCACTTTATATGTATCATTTCATTTATATTATTATAAATTATATAATTATTACTTATATTATTAGTAGTATTTTTTTAAGTCTTAAATTTTGGCAATATTAAAAATAAGAAGACTTAATCTTTATTTAAGCCTTCAGAGTTCATTTATCTGCAGTTAATTCCTTATTTTCCAATTATCTTCATGCAATATTCCACACAAAAAGGTATAATTCTTCAAAGGGACCATGTGTAAACTCACAGCACTACTTCAATAGAACATATATGGGAAATAAAAATCAGTGGGTTTAGCTTTATCGAAGGACATTAAAACATTATTATTCCTTGAGGTATGAACAAAATATTTACAAACTGCTTTGCATTCATAAAACTCCAACTACACAGTCACATTATTTTCTCTTTCAGATCATGACACTATTCTTTTGAAGGTATTTTAGCACTGTTTTAAAGTCAGAATTATAGTGTTGAATTGAAAAACATCTCAAATATTTGGTATGCCAGAAACTATTGCTCACGTCAGAGGCTCAAGAATAAGAAAAGCAAGTAATGACAGAATTTTTATTCGACTTCTGTAGGTGCTGAATGACTTCCACATCTGTTGGAAGGCTCTAGCAGTCTGTGAACAATATATTTCACACAATCTACTGTAGCCATGTTCATCATCAAAAGATATTGAACAAATATTAGAAATAGAAAAGAATAAGTGTACCTGAAGGTGATTGTTGGTTATTCCAGCAAGCAAGCCATTCTGGGCATTTTGGAAAAGAAAAAAAATCTCTTTAAGAAAAAAAAAATTATAAAGAGCTCATGTAGATCCTTAAAAAGTAAGAGAATAAGAAACCATGTAATAAATGAAAAATCACTTTAAAATTGCTGGAGTGCAAGATGATCACATGTAACATGAGACAGTGTTCAAGTACTCTCTTTAGGTCAACCACATATTTATTCTCTCCTCCAGTTTTACCTGATAAATATAACTTTAAAAATATAAATCTGATATAAAACTCCATGTATAACAACTATTTTTTTTTTACTTAAGATAACTGGAAAATTGTCAGCCAGCTTCAGACTGATCACCTGCTCTACACTCTGACAAGGATATGGATTGCAAACTTAATTTTCTTTATTTTCTAGTACTTTGTCCTTTTGTGCATTCCAATGATTTTTCTGCCACTTAGAGGTCTATCTGAAGTGACTAAAGCTCAGTTCTGCAAAATATGTCTGATGACTAAGTTATAGAGGTATGACTTTAATTAATAAATACATAGATATTCAATGTGATGGGATTGGGAAAATAATATATTGTGTATTATTGTGTTTGGTATGTATGTACATACATATATATATATACACATATACGCACATACTCAGCGTTTTGTTTACTAGTTTACTATAGTAGATTTAGATTGCTTCAGTTTAGTTTGGTAAACATATTTGTTTAAAAATTAAAGATATTATTCATTTGTAAGGATAGTTCTGAATATTTTGATTACAAAGAATTATTGCCATTTTCCAAATAGTTATTGCTTTGTTTATATAGGTTTTTTATCATGTAGCTCCACAGAGTTTACAGGCACTTTTTTTAGTATTAAAGGAAATCTTTATGATTAGTCTTTTGTCAGAGGTAAGCTTTTACAAAACGAGGTAACTTAAATGCATCTGATAGAAAGAGAAAGAATGAAAATGACAGTGGGAAGTAACAGCAACAAAAGATAAAATATAAACTGTTCCTGCAAGGTCATATGGGAGATATAAATCATGTAGACTGTAGAAAAGTTAAATAAACTCTAAATATTTTGTTCTTGGAAGACTTCTCATACTCTAAGAATTCTTTCTTTTAAATGTATCCACCAAGAGGTTAAAAATACTATTGAGACTGATTTCTCTTTCTTTCTTTCTTTCTTTCTTTCTTTCTTTCTTTCTTTCTTTCTTTCTTTCTTTCTTTCTTTCTTTCTT
>JAWLRI010000144.1:757364-775490 GCA_034781795.1 Crypturellus tataupa
GAAAGAAAGAAAGAAAGAAAGAAAGAAAGAAAGAAAGAAAGAAAGAAAGAAAGAAAGAAAAGAAAGAAAGAAAGAAAAGAAAGAAAAAGGAAAAAAGAAAAAAGGAGAGGAGGAAGACACAGCTCCACAACCATCACACGTTTCCCAGTGAAGGTGAAGGACCGGGAACACCAACAACCAGCATCAACTGCCCTCTGTTTGCTGGGAAACATTGGCACCATCAACCTCACATCCCAAAAGGGCAGTAGAACAGTGGGCCAGGAAAAATGCCAGATGCTAAGAGTTTGTATATAACAATTCTAACTGCATTATTATTTTTTTTTCTGTAATAATATTTTCTTCTTTATTTTCTTCTTATTCTTTATTTTAATAATAAAATCTGAACTAATATTGATTCTTTGATTAGACTGATAGGATTTTAATTATATTAATTATAAATTATTGCCTTTGTATTTTAGATTTGTTTCCCTTTTGCTCCTAATGAGATTCTGATTACAATAGGTTCAGTATACAGCCTAAGCCATCCAGTTTATGAAGAGCTAGGTCACTAGTAGAAAATGGGAAAGTGGGTCATAACAGATAATGTAGGAAAATATCTTCTTTCACAATGCCTTGCCACACACTCTATATGTGGTTAGACTTGATCTATCCTGAGTAGGAATCTTTTAGATGTTGCATATTGCTTGAAATGTTACATTTTTTTCCTTTGGCATTTTAGATAGAGTATTTTCATGATGCCACATCTACTCTATAGAACCAAGATATCACATGTAGTAAATGAACAATATCCCAGGACAACACAGATGTAGCTGCACTTACTACACTTCTTATACACTTCTGAGATATACTGATGACAATATTGTACTGGCATGTATACCTATCATTTTTTTTTCATTTTTTTATACTTTCTTGGGCAATTCCTTTATTCCTTCTTTCTTCAGCAGAAGAAATCAATTAGCTGTTTCAAATGGTCTTTTTGAGTATTATCAGTTATCAGTTTACAGCAGTCTCCCATTTCTCTAACATATGCATTTTTCCCTTAAAATGTTTTGCACCTACAAACATGCATTTAGCTATTGTTATGTATGTTGTACATTGCTAATATGTTAAAGTTGTTTTTGTCATCTTGATCATAGATAATCTAGAGCCTTATCGAAAAAGAAAGAGCAAAATCAAATCTCTTCCTACTGATTTCCTTAGGAATCAGTAAAAGCAAATGTTATATGAACTTCTGCATGAGAATAAGAGATGACACGGGTGAATGTATTTGAGTAGTTAATAAAATGTTTCAAAACCTGTAATTAATACAGCCTTTGCCCATATTAACTGTATATCTGTGGGTGCTTACCACCTCACATAGTTGCTATGCAATGTTACAATGTTATGAAATGTAAGCTAATTTTCCTTAGTTAAGAGCTCATAAAACCATGCAACTTACTGTTTAATTTCTTGTCATGTTCCTTCTCAAGCAATCACCTCATTAAGGCTATTGCTGCAGTTCATAATCATAAAGTCATTCTCAATTCAAATTTTTCCTTTAAAGTTGTCACTGCATTATCTTTGAAACATTTCTCATCTATCACATTGATTATTGTTCCAGGATGGTAGAACTGAGACAAGCAGTTTTGATATTTCCCTGTTGGATTTGGGCTCTTTTTCTGTTTATTTTAGTTTTGACAGCTGTTTATTTGATGTCTTTAAATATTCTGTCAGATTCTTCAAGTGTTTGTTGCTTACTAGGGTGTGAACCAGTTCTGGGACCGCCTATCATAATTTACCTGCGCTAAGTTGATAAAGGGTGAATAGATGGAATGAAATGCTGTTTGACTTCAGATTGTATCTACTTGCACTTCTTTTTCCTACTATTTACATATCTGCTATAGGAAAGAGGCAAGCAGAAGAATACAATAATAAAAAAGCTTTTCTTGCTGTTTCTTCCCAAACCACTTGTTCAGCTTTGGCATTGACGCCTGCTAACTTGCTTCCGCTGTACTGTAAGCAAAATATATCCATTAACAGTAGTTGTAGTTTAATATATATATATATATATATATATTAATTGTCCTTTAAATATAAAGAAGTTTCAATGTGGACCATGAAGGTGAAGAGTGAAGTTGACTGTCCAGGTAAAGAGATTGGCCTCTAAATTAAAGGGATCATATTCCAAAGTTTTCATACAGAAACCTGTTTTGTGAAGTCCTAAATTGTATTTATATCTTGTTTTGTTGCTGATAAGTAGTTGCTTGCCTGCATATAAGCAATCAATCAAGCATTTTTATTTGTTCTTGAATGTACTTGATGAATTTGATTTTGTTCTTCATTAATGCTCAAGCAAATATCAGCACCCTCCTGGCCATTCAGATCTGATGATTTATGCCTTCAGAATCCTATGGAAAAGATTGCTTCCCCTCTCAAGTGTTAGACTAGAACTGACAGACTTTTATAGTTCTTACAGTTAAGGCAATTTTAATTAAATAATCAAAGACAAAAAAGGAATGAAATAAAAAGCAGATGAAAGGGACATCTGGAAGTCATCTAATCCAAGTTCCTGTTCAAAACGAATCTATCTTGAAAGTTTGATCAGGATTTAGCCCAATTTAGTTTTGAAAAACTTCAAAGATTCAAAATCCCCTCTAGGCAACCTGCTTCAATATTTAACAAGTAGCATTGTGTATTTTCTGCATGTCTATTCTGAATTTACTTTTTTGTACTTTGTTTCTTTTCTTTTCTGCCTTGCATCTCTGAAAAGAGGCTGTAACTGTCTTCTACATAAACCCTTTAAGATGTAGTGAAATCCTGCAATGAGATTCTCATTTGTCTTTTATTTCTCCAGGCTAAATAAACCTCACTTACTCAACTTCTGTGTGTAAGTTCTGTGCTTCAACCTTCTCCCAGGCAGCTTATTAGTCCTCGACTGCACTATCTCCAGTTTGCAGAAATGTCTTTTATACTGGGAACCCAAAATCAGAGGCGCTTAGTGTAGATGCAGCCACATCAGTGCTGAGTAGGGTATTGTAGTAATCATTTCCCTGGATATGCTGACTTTGCCCTCGCTAAAGCAGCCCAATAAACAGTCAGCCCTCAGGGCTCTTGAGTCTTTTCCAGTTGGCAGTCCCAGGTTCTTTTCTGCAGAATTGCTTTCTAGCCAAGCAGGCCCCAGTTTATGCTGAAGCATGGGTTCTTTTGTCTCGAGTGCATTGTGCAAGAATTTGTCTTGAATTTTGTAAGGAGTTGTTGGCCCATTCTTGCAGCCTGACAAGGCAGTCCTGCCCTCCAGTCCATCAGTCTTTTTACCTCAGATTGAAGAGCATAGATTTTAGTCCATTGCCTCAGGCATGAATGAAAACATTAAAGAATAATGTCAGTATCTACACTGTCTCTTGAGGAACTCCTAACAAGTTACAAGGCAGACTCTGCACTGTTGACCCCTACCTTTCAAGCCTGATGATCCAAACATTTTTCCACACAACTTGCAATTTACCCACTTAGTCCTTATCTCTAACATCAGGGCAGTAGATCCTCAGAAGTTCTGGGAGGAAGACTGTATGCTCAGGGCTCTGATGCACAGGATCTCAGTTTCCTATAAGTTTCTTCATCAAGCTGAGGTGTTCTGAAAGCTGGAGTATTTTGCCTGCTAGTGGTCTTCCTCGCTTTTCATAGGATCCTAATACCCTGCCCATCACCTATTGCATATTCAGCTGCTTTTCATATGTTCATCCAAGATCTGTATCAAAAAACTATCTAAACAGAATGACATTTGAGAAATGTCCTGGATTGTTTTTGCCTTGCCATGTTGCCTGCCCAGCAAATGCTGCCCAGCAGATGCTGAAGTCCTCCTGAGAATCAAGCTGGGCAACTGTAAAATTTCTTCTGCAAGGCAAGAAGTTTTGGTTCCTCCTCTCCTTGATTGGGCTCTCTGTAGCAGATGACATTCCCCCATTCTGCTATCTTAGCTAATCCTGACCCAAAACTCCTGCATGGTCTGTTGACCATTTCATAGCATAACCCTACGAATTTGAACTGTATTTTTGTGTACAGTACATTCCCACCTTCCTTGTCAGCCTTTCCTAAAGAGCCTGTATCCATCCATTGCAGATCTCCAGTCATGCATCTCTAATGCATGACTGGACAAAGATCCCTTTGCATCTCTAATTCTGAGTTTGCATACAAATTCACAGTTCCTCTGTTTATTTCCCAGAAACCATACTTTGTACCAGCAATTTATTCAGGTTATCCAGATTTCTCAGAAGGAATGTGAGAGTCTTCCCCATTTCCCTGAAGCATGTGAATTTTTCCCCTAACCCCTCTTATTCTAAACGTTCAATATTATCCCCCTCTACATACTAGAAAAATCTGAACTGTTTTCTTTTTTACTGAATTGTGTATGTGATGACTTATATACATGAAAGTGTGTGAATGAATACGTGAATAAAAAAGTGGGATGTTCTCACATAAAACAGTAAAATAGTTTTAATCTTTTTTTTTTTTTTTTTTGAAATTTTGGCTGTAGACAAACAGAAGACTACATCATATATTTATTTCCTGTGCTGTGAAGAAATCTGTGTCCCAATTCACCAGAGCAAGCATCATAGAAAAAAAAAGGCCTGGAAACCATAGGTTTAATTTACTGCTTCATTAGATTCTTACTAGCCCTTAATGTGCTGGAGTCAATATAAGTAATAAATAACTGTAACTAAAATTAAAATATTAGCAAAAGTGTGAAAAATGAAGATGGATGTGAAGGTGGTTAAACATCTCACTAACTAGCTTAAACTGCTAACAGTTAGAAAGGAATTGTAGAAAGTAGTGAAGTTAAGTTCAGTGGAAGCATACTCTTCCTATGGTATGCTATTCCTATTTCCTACTGAAGAAATTCACATGGTCTGTTCTACAGATATCCTAGGCTAAAAAGCTGTTGCATCTATTTCTTTAAGACAACACTGTGAAAAGACTTAAGTAGATAAATGTTGTTTTCTTACCTTCTCCATCAATTTCCTCACAGTATATAAGGGGATATCAAGTGATCCAAAGCCCAAGCCCAAGCAAACTGAAGATGTTTGAATGCGTTATGGAGAGATGGGTATCACGGGTGAATATGGTAAGCTTTTTTTAAGACTGGGAGGAGTGTGATGGCTTGACCATTAAACACGGTCAGCATAGAATTTGTGTGTTCTATTATAGCATAAACATATTCATGAAAATCAATGACAGAAGTACAAATCAAGTTCTATTTCACACTGTGTCTACCATAGTCTCCGGAGTGGACAAGACAATATTTAAAGCTTGACCTTTATTTGACAAGGAACAAAAATATTTTCTATTCTGTTTTCCATCAGTAGTTACCTTTGGGCTTTGAGTAAAAAAGAACTTAAAAGTTTAATTCCAATAAAATTGGAAGTATACTAGATATTTAAGTTTCTTTCTCTATCACTCTCAGTCATTAAACTATTAAAATATAATTCAATTTTAGCATCCATATGTGTATATATAAAAGAAGCATCCATACGTGTGTAAAAGAAACTTTAACAGTTATAGAATCTGGATTCTCATAGCCTTTTCATTTTATTCATTCTTGTAAAGCACACTAGTTTGTCAGTGGATATTGATTTTTGCTACCTTGCATCCATCTTTGAGAAGACGTCTTCTCTAAATTCACAATAACGCTATTCATATGCACCAGAGTAATGAGGGCTAAATGATGTTGGCAGGGTGAGTGGAGAATGGTTAGAAGAAAAAGTCATGCTCAGCTTGAGTGAGCAGACTACAGTTACTAAAAAAAAATGGCTTAATCTATTTTGTAAAATAACTAGATTTTTTTGTTGGATTTGGTTCTGTTGTGTTCCTTAACAGAACACCTCTGACAACTTTCAAGCTGATCTGCTGTCAGGTCTAACTAATTAATTTCAGTTGTTAGCCAAAAATGTATCTCTATGTCCCTGGCAAAAAGGACTTCAGTTCAAATCTAACAATTAGGCAACTTTATTTTCTGATTACACAATCACACAAAATTCATTTTCTAATCAACATTTCTAGCTCCTACATTTGCAGAGAAGGAACTCGGTGGAGACACTTTAAGCTGACCATTTTTGAGATGTCTCTGCATGAGTCTGTCCAAGTAGAGACGCTAGCATGAGAAAGAAAGCAAAGCAATGTGTAGAAACAGTAAAAACCTTATTCTTGAAAAGTTATTCAGCAGTGTCTGTTATATCAGTGTTGTCATTCTGCTTCTTTTCTGGTGCAACAACTTTAGGGTTAGACGCGAATCCTCTGCTGCTTTATATCTGGTCCAAGTAACACCTTGCTCAAATTTACTCTAGTAGGCAGAAAACTACTAAGGAATGACGCTAAGAGTCTTTGGGCAGGCAGAGATATATCTGTAATCAGGGGGCAAAAAATACCAGACACACAGAAATAAATTATTCTGAAATCAGTGAAAGTCTGGAACTAGTGATTTAAGGAACTCAAAAGGTTACTAACATACCGCTTCCTTCATTTTATTTCTCCATCAGAGCTGATCCCACACTGGTTGTTTAGATAACTCTCATTGCATTATTGTCAAGTTGGGCTTCAAGGACAATGTCTTACTGCTAGTCAGGTTCCCAAAGTATCCCAAATGTGTGCAAAAGATGTGGTACAGCAAATTTTTGAAGTAGACTTCACAGAAATTATAGTATGAAAAATACAGTTACTGTGTGACAGGAAATAAAATCAAAACCTGCCCTTTCTTTGTAGCTCTTTTTCATCAAATAAGCCTGTCAATAAGAAAAAGAAAAGGAATGGCCAGTTAGGATGGCACTGGGACTGAGATATTATCCCTACAATGACATTATCTTCCCTTTTTTGCTTGTTTGTTGTGTTTTATCTTTCTATGTCCAATTGGCAATCTTGCAAAAAAGAGAATTGTTACTTAAGACACTCATCACCATGGAAAGACCAGGCTAAATAGACAGAATATTTATAAGGAACACAGGGTCAATTTTTATGCTGACTTAGCATGCCTAGATGCTGTATGTTGACCTCCAAAATGCACATCCCGATACATTTTCTTGCACTATTGCTAGACAATTGTGATGTAAAATTGGGGAGAATTAGGTCAAATGACCTAATTTTTCAATTATTTATTACTGTAGGATGCCTTTGACAGTAAGGCTGGGAATATATGGGATTAATATAGGAAGTAGATGAACCCCACACACTGAGTTATTTTCTGTGAGGCATTTTATTGGAATTCACATCAGAGCCATCACTATGGTAATCCATAACACACAATGTGTAGCTGGTGAAGCCCATGCCCAGGGGCTGCATCGATGTCTTGCTACGTGAGCCTTCGCTGTTCACTCACCCTGCTAGTGTGAAAATGAGAACTGCAGGGTGAATCCTAATAGCTTCTGTCAGGCCTCTAAGGATGAGTGTTTGTCTGACTGCATTGGCTTCTCATTTATCCCTGCTATCACCACCTATTCATCTCCCTCCTGGCTTTGAAGGTGAAATCTCTGATTCTCCTTCATCAGAGCTGACAGCAGCACCAAAGCTTTCTCTCCTGTGTTACAAAACTCTCCTTTCCAGAACATTAAAACATTACTTCTTCGGGAAAAAATATAAAGCAAAATAGAACTGACTCTTTCTCTAGGAATATCATTAACATTTTTTTTCAAGGCTATGAGGTATTTAATTCTCTGTCTTTTTTTGCTAATTTAACATTGCTCTAAGGGCTCACAACAACGTTTACTTTCTCTGGAAAATTTACAAGTGAAGAAAAATGACTTCAAAGTAATGGATTCTAATTTACCCAAAGCTACAGTAGATTTTCCATAACTGGATTTTTGTATCTTTTTACAAATTTTGGACTTTAAATATTTTTAGGGACTGTTCTGTTTGAAGCAAGAACATTTGGTTATTAAGGGATACCTATGGGTTGTCAGATTGGACGATAAATGTGGTTGCTTTTTGACCTTTGAAACTATGAATCAAAGTGTTCTGAGAGGAACTGGAACCTGTCTTACTGCTGTCTTACTTTTTTATTCATTTGAAATGAATTCCTAAAACTTTATTAGAATATAGCATTGAAAGGTTTCTTCTCTTGGGAAGTTATTCCACAAGCAGCAATCACTACTTTGAAATAGCATTTTGTTTTTCAGATTTGTTTTACTTAATAATATCTTCCAATATTTATTTATACTTGTGGATATTATTTGGTTCTTCTCTGTGCTGGATGTCAGATTATAACTATGCTCATCTTTTGCCTTCACTTAGCCAACCAAGATATATTTAGGCTGAGCTTCTCAAAGCATCTTCTGAATGATAGATGTCCATATTCACTGATCCTCAAGGGATTAATGGTATTTGAACTAGCGTCCAGCCTTCATTCTCTATTTTTGAAGCATTTCTTTCAGCATATCTAATTCATATTAAAATTTCTCACTGGACCAGTTGTATTTCAACATCTACTGTGATCTGAAATGATATTCCATAGGAACATGAAACATAATCATCTTCTATCTATTTCCTCCCTATGACCACGTGTTTTTGTATACACTTGCCATAATTGGAAAAGATACTTTTAGCTGATATGTTTCCATTCTAACGCTGTGTAAAACTGTATGTCCATTAGAAGTTATTTATAATTCCACACAGAAGTAACTGCATTAAGGTATTTTGGAATATTTTCTCACAAATCAAAAGAATTTTACTAGATTAACCTTAATATTAATTTATTCACTTTTTTACCTCTCTAAGTTGCTTTTCTCAAATAACATTGATCTTTATGCAGTTTGGTATCAGTTGCATATTGCTAACTTTATTCTACACATTTACAAAGATGTTAAGTATATCACAGAATCACAGAATGGTTGAGGTTGGAAGGTTGAAATCATCTAGTCCAACCCCCCTGCTGCAGCAGGTACACCCAGAGCACGTGGCACAGGGTGGCATCCAGGTGGACTTGAAAAATCTCCAGAGAAGGAGACTCCACAGCCTCACTGGGCAGCCTGTTCTAGGGCTCTGACACTCCAACAGTAAAGAAGTTATATCCAGGTTTAATTCCAATCCCCGAGTCAGACACAAGTATCCAGATCTGAAAAGTCAGTCAGACTTTATTACCCAGTACTACAAGACCAAATGGGCAGATACATAACTCCTCTCAAATTTTCATGTAGGTTTCTCCATGATGAATTTTAATCCTCTCACAAATTATTTGGACCTACTTCCACAGAAAGATTCGTGTGAAGATGGGTTTTATCTCTTTTCTCATTTAGGTGCTTCAGCCTTAAAACTCCCATATTTTTCCCTTTTATTCAGAAGGCAGCTACAATGGTACTCAGCTCCAGAGTAAGACATCCATATGTAGTGGCTGAATGATAGTCATGGTTCTATTTAAACTAATGGAAATTAAAGGCTCATCACAGATGCATAAATATAGGCACGTAGTGAGACTGAGGTGCTACTGAGAACATACTGCTGGTAGATTCATCCAAGAGCACTTCATGTCGTTCTAATCCCAGGTACAAGTGTCTGACTGCCCAAATCTTGATGTGTTTGAATGATGTCTAAGCAGTGTGTGAAAGGAGAATAATTACTTTCCCCAATCTACAGGCTGTATGTGCTTCCATCAACACAGTCCAGAACTCCAGAATGCTGTTGACCTTCAATACTGCCATTGCACAGTCATCTTGCTGCCCACCAGGACCTCCAAGCCTTTTCATCAGATTTCCTCCCCAGCATGTCAGGCCCACCCTGTATCGCTGCAGTGGTTAGTCCACCACACATACGGGACTTGCAATGTTCTTGAATTTAATTAAATTCTTTGTGACCCTGTGTTGTCTTCTTACTGGACTTCTTTGGATTTCTGTTTTTCTCCAAGAATTTCTTTCCCAACTCTTCTTTCAGCATAGATGAAAATTTCAATGCCTTCATCTCTAAGGTAAAAGCAATGTTTAAGGCTTAATTTGAGGAGTGAGGTAATTTCCCAGAACACTACAATACTTTATGTATCATATCTCATAAGAAAAATTAATAGTAAAACGCTCAGATTCTTTTGTTCTCATTAAGCTCATATTCTTTGTGTCACTGTTAGCTCTTCCTAGAGACCATTCATGACCAATAAATAGTGTATATGACAGAGGACTTGTTTAAAAGCCTTATTGTAAGTGCCTATTTCATTAATCCCCACAACCTTTTGTCAGTTTTGGGTGTCTGCCATACACCAGATTCTTAACATTGTTAAACTAATTGGTTGGAATGCAAACTCCTTATTTCTCAAGAGAGCATATTCTACAATTTAATAATTGTAGATCTCATTATTTTGACGCATAGTATTATTGGTGGTGTACCCATAAATATCATAAGTTATTCCTTGAATTTGAAGTATATGGCCCTGAAAAAACAGCTTGTACAGCTAGCTAAGTCAGCTAATTATGTCTTGTAAATGATATGAGTATATTCTCTGACTTATGACTGGTTCCTTTTTCTTTTATCACCATTCACTCCTATCCTCTGATTTTTGTGGCTCTTGGCTTTGTAGAATGTTTTCATTTAAGACAGAGATGCACAATGCTCTAGAAATACCTGAATAGAGTGCTTCCGGAAAAGGATCTACCTCTATCAAAAGTTTCTTCTGTAGACAGAGCAGGAAGAGATGATATAGACATTATTTATTTTATTTCTCTTCTGCCAAGTCAGAAAGTTTTTCAGGCTCTTGCCTGCCAATAAGAATCCAACTGTGCTTGTATGCTTGCAATTAATGGAAAAGGTCACCATCTGTCAGAACAGAGAAAACCTCTTCTATAACTTTTTTTTGTTTTGAGGATTATAAGAAACGTAAACATCTAGGGTTTTTTTTTCATCTACATGGTAATCATCAGTTTCCCGTGACTGCATCTTATTTCAGGAACTGCAACTTTCATGTACCACGCAATACAATTCAACAAGAAGAACGCAAGTTAAGAAATATCCTTCTGTACGTTGGCAATATGATCTTCCAGGATGAAAAAAAGTCTAAAATAAATAAACAGACAAAAAGAAAAAGCAATCTTCCACTGGTCAGAAGCATTTCCTCTTCTAATATCAAAACAATTATACAAATGCTCTATTTCCTGCAGTGTGGCACTTTTATCAGATCATCAAGAAATAGAAGAGAAAAATATGGAGTACTATTAACACTTTCTTTCTTAGACTGGCATTATTATTATTATTTTCTCTGTTTCTGGAGTGGAGCTGATGGTAAAAACATAGAGGATGCTGGGAACAGTTCCAAAGTCAGTACATCCCTGCAGTGTGCAATCCAGGACTTCTAACAGAAATTGTAAAGTCACCATGTAAGATACCATCTCAACCTTACTTTTAAATAAGGACATTTAATTCATGCTTTTAAAATAGTATATGTTTACCGAAGCTGGAAGATGTTAGCTAGACAATGATTGGATAACCTATCTAAGAGATACGGCTTGTTAAATCTTTCACTATTCTTGCTTTGTACACATTGACTGACTGCTTCTACTATGCTACTGAAGTTGCTAATAGGTTCTTATGAGAAGAAGGACGTCTTTGCTTTATTAATTGTTAAAAGAATAGAGCTAAAAATTAAAAAAAAGTGAATTCAAAATTAATAATTCGATATTATTAACACAAATAATCAATAGAAAATACTTTTCTTGCAGGTTTTAAGTTACTATATTACATGAATTCCAATAATATAGCTGAATATTGCTTTGTGTTCTGATTTTGCTTTATAGCAATAATACCTGCTATAAGAGTTAGAAACATGCAGTACTTGTGTAGGGTAGAGCTGCACTGCAGACTTCCTTCGCAGAATGCATATATGGGGATGTTCCCTTAAACAAATTTCGCTGTTTCAATACAGGACTGTGATGAGCTAATTGGGTATAACCCTAGAAGAGTTTTAATATTCCGTTCCACAGACAGACATAGGAGCAATGAAGATTAAAACTCCCTGAGTGAACAGCCTTTAAATAGATCACATGACTTTGATTACTGTCATATTCAAAATGGTTGACTGAGTGAGTTTTCTATAGGAATAGATGCTCCAGAAGTACACCAACAACTAATAAACAGGTAAGTGGAAAATTTAGTTTGTTTCTTCTTCTAGTGGAAAATGGAGAAAACCCAATTAAGGGTATTGCTACCTGCTTCAATATATTGAAGCATTTAATAAAAGACAAGAGTCTGCTATTGGAATTATCATGGGCAAAAGTCCAGCACACATCAGTGAATCTACTGTGATTTAAGGCACTATTGTTTAATTGTAAGGTCTGCAGAGACTCAGAAATGCATTTTTACATGAATGTTCTTAAGTGTTATCTCTTTTCTTTTAATGAAAATATTTCGGATCAACAATAGCTAAAATCTGAGTGACTGTACTTACATTAATTACTCTTAAAATTACTTAGAAACAGATGCTGGCTGTTTCTATGAGGTCTTATAATCATTCAGAGTGCACAGCACAACTGATCACCATTATGAAACTAATGTTGACTTGTATGTGGTAGCGAATAAGAATGGCAAATATTTTATTAAACAAATATTAAATGTTTGCAGGGAGTCAGGGAATATAATGAGCTTTTAGCTAAACATAGTTCTCTACTACCAGTGTTTTACTAAGTGCATCCCTTAATCTCTAATTGAATCTAAGGGCACAACGGACATCAGATCTGACAGTACCTGGCAGATAAAAGCCTCTTTGGAGTGGGGACTGCAAACTGCCCATGATGTTTGCTTTAACAGAGACAATTAGTGAACCTTAATCGTGGTTTGTCAGCTGTGTTGCCTTTTTTGCAGAGTCAAATGTATTCGAAGGGGCAGGAGCTGTACAGATCCAAAATATTTTAGGATGGCAGTTGCAGAGACAAAATTGAAAGTTGGCTTTTTCTGGAGGAGGCTGCCTTTCTCCATACAAAATATGAGCAGGGTCCAACAAAGCACCTGAGACGGAAAAGCCACAGACAGAGCCACAAAGGCACATCTGAACACCTGGAGCTCTCTTCAAAGGAATTATAGAGGCAACAACGGAGAGTATCACCTGAGCAGCTCCTGCAGCTGTAGCAGGAAGTCTGGTTTTCCAGGCCCTGGCAGAGAAGGAGAAATCAGCAGTGCCATAGCATAGAGCATTGCCCCTAGGTAACTGTCTGCTTCACTTGCTCCTGCATTCTGCATCAACTTAAGTGACCTGAACAGAGAGCCTCTGTCTAAATGTGGCACACACATTATCCAATGGAAAAGTGTGAAACCCTGTAAAACTGAATCTGCAAAGAAGAACAATGTAAAAAAAAAACCTACTAAAAGTCACTGTTTCAATATTTTATAGCAAACATCAACATCAATTTAAGAGGATGCATGACAGATACAGTTAAAGTATGTTTTAGAAATGAAGATCTGGACTTGCAATATGTGCAGCCTGGTTTCTAGTGTGATAATAGTACAAGCTCTTCTAAACCCAACTGCTCCAAATTGTTGAAGAAAGCCACCAACAGTAGGACTTTTTAAAGGATGATAAACACTTTTAAAAATGTATATTTATTTCCTCCTTTTTGACTTTGCCAGATAAAAGCTTACTGCAGAAATATGTTGTGAATTTGTCAAACAAGCCGACGCTGACCACAATTCCTAATTTGTTTGACCTTCATTAAAGAGCTGTCCCTCACATGGCAAAATAAAGGTGATGAGGAAGAATGCAATGAACTAGACTGTCATTTGGGCAAAGAGAAAAGTAAAGAAAATAGATGAAAAATTGTTCAGACGTTAAAAGTTCTAAAGTTTTTATTGTGACTCATTTAGCTTGTAACAAATAATTTAACGTAGTTTGACATGGTCTGTACATTTGTTCTTTGCTAACTCTGAACAGATTAACATAGTTTGTTTACAAGGCTGAGTAGCCAAGAATATATTTCTCATGCTTAAGCAGAACTGATTTTATTTGTTTTAATTTTGAATTATTCTAGCCCTTTAAAAAAAAAAAAAACTTATGCTCTGTTCTCTTTTGCCTACAGATCAGTAATATGCTTTAGGAATTTTTTTACGGTCTTTTTGATTGTTGATTAAATCTAAGAAAACATCAATTCTTCCAAAATATCAAGACACTCTTAAATGTATTTTTGGCTTTCAATTTTTTTCCCAAATATTTCTTCCCAATATTATTTCCTAATTTGTTCCAAATATATATAAAACAGGTGGTTCCTCAAATATTGCTATGGTATGTCACTTTTGAAAGTTCATCTTTTCCCACTTGATTAAGCCATTTAGGAGATCTAGAGGCAAAAATTTAAATCTTGCATTAAACATGTGCTAGAGGCTATAAAAGTCAGTTTGAGGGAGTCAAAGTTGTAAGAAGATCATATAAATACATTTAGGTTTGTAGTTTTTGTCTATAGCTTTCTTTATGTCTTTATTTCTAGAAAGGACAATGTTCAACATTTTTTTCCATTCTGCAAACCCTAGTCCTTCACCTTCCCCTTCTCCTTAATCCACTCCTCCCTTCCCTTCCTGTCCCTTTCTCCTTATCTTTTCCCTTCCCTCTTTTCTTTTCTGGCATGCAAGTAGCATAAGTCTGAACAGATCTGTGAATATGACAGGTATGTGTGAAACACAACTAGACATAAGAAATGGATTTGAACATAATTAAATAGACAAGCTGGGCATTCATATGGCTACACTACTGAAATTTTCCAAATGTTGCCTTTAAAACTGTATGGTGATCTGCATCTAAACAGATTTTTTTTTTTCCCTCTCAGGAAATACACAAGAAAAGAGCTTCTGTTGAATGTGTTTAATCTTTGTGAAACTGAATTCTATTCATTTTCAATCACTTAGAGTGATCACTAATTTTCAATCCTTTTTTTAAATTTTTTCTTTTTTTTGTGAATAAATGCTGTCATTGACTTGAATTAATCTAGACTTCTTTTTCCATAGAAAAATAATAAAATGCTAAATTCCACTGTATTTTAGTCTTCATTCATATGTAGATTTTATGTTAAAAAACTACTGCTAAAGGCTTTGGTGCACATTGTCTTCAATCTATCATAGCTGTTGAACATAAATGAAATAAAAGAATATATTTCTACACAGTGTAATTTAAGTAAGGTCTTATGACTAAATGTGCTTAATGTATCCAGCTGCAGTAAATGGTAAAGTTTCTCAGAAAAGATTGTTGCCTTTCTTGAAAAAAAAAAAAAAAAAAGCAGATATAGTGTTTTGTTAGAGATAATAGATAGATTCCTTCCCCTGCCCAACCACCCTTTATTTTCTTTAATTACTTTTAATAAACACAGGAAATCTCTACTAACTTGTTAAAATTTTCTTAAAAGTAAGAATAAATTTGCTATACTGGATAAATACAGTGGTGACGTGCTCTCCTAGCTTTACTGAGTGTGTGTACAGCTTTTTTAGCATAGTACTTTATCAAAGCAAATAGAAATATTTCTACAGTTAGCACTGAATTATGTTAATGAACTTAATGTATCTTAAAAGTTGCTCTGACTGAACAGTTGGACAAATGATCCCACTTCCAATCTAAATAATTTTGTAATTCTATATTCTATTATTATTAATTTTCTGACATGCCATTCTTATTTCTTCCTAACCAATGGTCAGTACGTTACATTAATTTTAGACATAAGCATTTTGGGGAAAATTACATAGGACAGACAAATCACTAACCAACACCTTATACATATATATATACATACATATACATATATCTATATGATTAAATGAAAGTTATGTTTAAATCAAACCAGTTGTTAAATTCATTACCTTATTAAATGGCTGAAAACTCAATCTGCAGAAAAATATCAGTTAATAATTTTTCCAGACATCTCCTACCAAACTTTATCTTCTATTTTTATGCTTTGCAATGAATTATTAAAAAGAATAATCATTTGTGAACTTATTTGATGAGAATGCTTCAAAACTTGTTGGTGGTTCAAGTATAAAAAGACAAAATATTTATCTGATTTAAAAACTGACAGTCACCTGAGCCCGATGAATTTGTGATAAAAATCACCTAAAGTTGATGGTGGTCAGCATTCCAATGTGCTACAATTAAGAACTCATTAAAGAAATTATATAAATCATATCTATATATATTTAAATTATAACTGTCCAGATTTACATTAAGAATTGCTATTTCTCCATGGTATTTTGAAGCTGGTTTTCAGATGTGCTGAGCATATGATGTTGCCAACTATCTACAAACAAACACTCCATTGCACGAAAGATAAATAAATAACATCTCCGTGTCCTTGCATATTGTTGTCCATTTCCATAATGAATATGGCACTTGTTTCCTTCTCACCTGTGGCACATTTCCAGGTAGAATGGACAATTTAATTCTGGAAGCACTGCAGACATTGAAAGTAATTGTTCACACATCTCTAGCTTAAAGCATATACAAATTTATGTAAATATATATCAGACTGGCCCTGGCAATTTACTCATGTCACTCTCATCAGTGCCCCTGACTTACTCCATTACTCAAGAGGAATGGCCTAAATCCAAACCTAATCTCTAATTTTAAAATCTTCATTCCCTTCTGACAGGGGATCAGACTTCCTTCACAACTTGTCATCCCTTATTGCAATTCTCATTAAACATCTTTCACTGGGATGCATCATGGAACTGCAGAATAGTTTGGAAGTCAACAGCAGAAGAAAAGAAATTATGTCACCGAAAGCCAAGACTCTTTGAACATCTAAGAAGAGGATTCTGTAATACTTAAAATGCTACATTTTTATGTTGGCTATCCTTTGATCATCTATTAAGTGACATATTACTGCTAACCCTTAAATGTCTCTAAAAGATAACTGGAGAGATATTTAATTATCTCATAAAATGGAGACTGAATTGTTAAGATAGAGAATGCATAAGAGGAAGAAAATGTGACTAGTGTAAACAGTCTCCATACAGGAAATCTACAAGGAGAATAATGCTAGGGATGCTAACTGATGCAGCTGACATTTGGAGATATGATTACTACTGCAGTCCTGCATGAACCATTCAAGTGTGGCGAAAACCCACTGTCCAGGAGTTCCTCTAAGATACAACAACTCTTAAAATTATCATTACAAAATTCCACCTGCAAACATCCACAATAGAAAGAATTACTATTTTAAATACACCAGTGCTCTAGTCTAGAAAGAATTGAACAGTTTGGATTTCATTAGTGAAAAAGACCCTAATGGAATTACTGGTTTAATGACCAGCATTTCCAATATAGATATTTATGTGTGTGTTATAAATACTACTTTATCTTTATTATTTAAGAATGTCTGTGTTATTTTACAGTAAATTTACAAAATACATAAATATTAACCCCAAGATGTACATCTACACCAAGTATATGACAGATAATATCTGGCAGGTTTTTGATCACACAGCTACTGATTTTTATTAGTGCTAATGCTCTGTCACTCAGATGTTATCCATTTTGATAGATTTATACATCTTAGAAAATACTCTTTCAGTTTCTTTATTGAAAGAAAATGGAAGTCAGATAAAAGACGTTACAGCTATTGAATCTCAGGAGTTTGGCAGAGATTACACATCTTCTGCTGAATACTAACACTTTAGTGGAAATAAGACTTGAAGGTGATTCTATTTGGAGGTCTGGGAGTGTCAGGTCCTGAAAATTGTAATTAGTCTAGTTAATGTGGATGATTAAATGAAGGTTTCTTATAGTGGATCCCAAAAACCTATTAAGGCTTCAGAGCAGTGAAAAAAAAGATAATGGAGGGAGATTAAATACACAGAGAGTCTCAAATTTGCCTTGGTATTTTTTCCAAATGAAAAAGAAGTTTGTGAAAGTTTTTATGTTTTCTGATGTTTTCAGAAGCTACAATCATCTACTCAGCACTTGTGGTCATATTAGCAACAATGAATATACAGTTTAGTAGATTTTCAAATTCATGAAATAACAGTCATTTCCACTTACCACTGCTCAGAAAAAAATGCCATTAGCACAAGGACTGTTTCACTCAGCATAGGCACAAAACTATAGAAAAAAATCTTTCCTTCCTTCCTTCCTTCCTTCCTTCCTTCCTTCCTTCCTTCCTTCCTTCCTTCCTTCCTGCCTTCCGTCCTTCCTTCCGTTCTTCCTTCCTTCCTTCCTTCCTTCCATGT
>JAWLRI010000144.1:775503-818464 GCA_034781795.1 Crypturellus tataupa
TCCGTCCTTCCTTCCTTCCTTCCTTCCTTCCTTCCTTCCGTCCTTCCTTCCTTCCTTCCTTCCTTCCTTCCTTCCTTTCTTCCTTCCTTCCTTCCTTCCTTCCATGTTGACCATCAATTCTGACTTATTCATATATTTTGTTGGAGCTTCTATTGAAATCAATAGAAATCTCTGGTGAAACCTGTGCAATGCACTCTAGGTGTCTCTGCTTGAGCAGAGTGGTTGGACTAGATGAACTCTAGGGGTCCCTTCCAACCTCAAATATTCTGTGATTCTATGAAAGCACTAGAAAATAAAATGGATTGTTAATTCACTGCAGACTACATCTGAAATTTAATTGGCTTTCAAAACAAGAGTGTTTCTTTACGAAATAATTTTGGATAAATTTCTACAGTTTGATGATGGTAACATTTCAGCTGTAAATTTCTAGAAAACAGGTTTTTTTTTCCTTTTTTTTTCCTAAATTCAAGTTGAGTACTGAATATTTATTTTATTTATTTTAAGCTAGGCAGAAGCTCTATTTTGGGTGTCTACGTGACATGTTACAGCAGTTCCTAGACACTGAAATCTAGCCCACGTGGCTAAGTTCCCTTTGTAGGCAGTTATGCTGCCTGTGCACTCAGTTAAGAAAATTAGGTATCTTTACAGAGCAATTCAGAAAGCCCAGGGAAGATATATCTCCTTCTCCACTGACCGGACAGAGTCATCGACTGTGTAGAAAAATGTATTACTCTCCATGACTCAGTGGTTCTGCACACTGAATGGAATATTCACAAAAGCAAAGATAGACTCTATATTCCTCTTCAGTTTTTTGGGGATTATTCTCATGTAAAAAATTACAGCTCTTCGTAAGTGTTTGCAGACTTTTAAGTTTTGTTCTCCAGTATATAAAACTCAAGTATTAAAATGAGATCAAGATAGGGCTTGTCCTCCAGAACATGTATTTCCAAGTGTTTCCTGGCTAGTATCCTCAGGTTATCTTAAATAAAAAGAAATGACCTCTTCCTTTTAGCTCCTCAGTTAAAAATGTTGCATATGGTATGCAGTTAAAATGTCTATCTGATTCTCAGATTGCATGCATTGATTTGAAAATATGATAGATGGTGATGCAGATTTGTTATAAATGTCCTCCACAAGCATGATGCAGGACCTAGTACTTTTAAAATAAACACACAACATAAATAGCAAGTGTAATAAACAGGATTACATATTCAAGTGTTAGAGCCCTAATAAAGCATATTAATCAAAATGAAATCTTATTTTGTAATGATAACAGACTGCCAAGTCCTAATCAAAGAATCCTTACTCACAAATCAACATGAAAGACAGGGAAAGCAAGACGAACTCGGTTCTGAGCTGTAATTAAGGCAATTCAGAATAAACAGCCTGTCAGCTGTGCTGTTCCTCAGAACTTTGCAGGTTCTAGGAGAGAAAAGCAGAGTCCAGAGCCCCTTTTTCTGTTTGCAGTGCACGGCTTCAGAAATCCCTGTGATGCTATTAATCCAATTTAGAATGAGACTTTCGCCACCAGCATTCCAGCTGTCCTTCCTCTTAACTCATCTGGTGCAAGCCATCTGTGCACAAATGAATTACAAAAATGGAGGGGGAGAAATTTAGGAGCAGCGTCAATGAAAAGCAAGTGCAAATGTTCAAATAAAAGCCTTAGTACACCATCATCAGAGTGGGCTGTCAGATGTGCGGTAATGCTGCAGCTGATGACAGTGTATTTCTAAGTAACCTGGACACTAGGTTAGTCAGAGGCTTCATTAACCTAAATTGATGTGCCAAAGCATTCCCTTTGAGTATGGCCAGAGGGGAGCTGACATCCTTCCTGTGTTGCAAAAACAAGCAACACAAATCTGGAGAGCTGAATTCCAGGTGCTACCCTGTCATTAAATGCTTTGTCCTCAGACACTCTTGTAAAGGAGTCTGCTAAGACATAGCATAGGAGCGTTCTTTTTTGTAAAGGGAAAATCTGATATACGAGAAGCAGAAGAGCCATTAAAAAAAAAAAAAAAAAAAGGTGTTTTTGATAATGAACTCAGGAATAACAGCTTTATAGTGAGCAAGAAACCATCCAAGTGTCATGGTGCAGGGAGGAAGGATTGGACCTGACTACTGGAGCCAGTCACATGTGCACTGAGGGAGCAGGGAACCCCATTACTTACCTCCTTTCTTGATGTGTGAGGTTAATTTGCACTCATTTGCTTGCAAAACTTGTGCCATTTATACAATGGATGCTCTTTGGTAGTTCACTCAGATCATGTGCTGAACGAACTTGCAGCACTGTTGTCCACTGCATTACAACACCTTTAATTTTAATCATATATATTCTCTTCTTATAGGAAGTAGGGAGTTTGCCTGAAAAGACTGATAGGATCCAGGCATGCAGCATTTCCTTTCTCACAACTCAAGGGCAATCATTCCTTAGTCATCCCATCAGATACACAAAAACTTGGTCTAAGTATCAAGTAGCGGACTCGTGAATACATTCAAACTGTCCAGACCAGAAACAGAACTGTCTCTCAATCCCAAGCACCTTGTTTTTCACACGGAGGAAAGTGAGGCAAGGTGGCTAGAAGGAAGCTGTATCTTAGAGGAGTAGAAATCTTTGCAGTAGTTCCACGTGTGACTTGGGCTCGATTCAGCTGTTTGACTCAAATCTTCCCCTTTACACAACTTACCATTTTCCTTCTTTCTCTTATCCATGACCATGTTCACCAAAAATAATCAATAAATTTAATAATATACAATAAAGGTTACTCCAAAATAATATCTTCATCATATATGTGTATACGTATGTATATGTAAATGTGTGTATGTGCATGCATATATATATACACACATATATAAAGCTAAGAAAATATTTACTTTGGGGAGACAATTTTATTAATTTTATTTTTATTCTTTGGTCATCAAAGCTACAACTTTGTGTTGTTAAAAACAAGCGGCCAACAATTAAAAAATACCATATTCCAGTAGTACACAGAAGAGAATGAAGAGACCAGGAGGAAATAGTATCTGATCAAATAGTTTAGTTGTGGAAAAGAGATAAGGTCCTGCTCCCAAAGAGTACTCCGTAAAATGACATGATGATATTTTTCACATTAACTGTGAGTGGTTGTGTTTGTTGTCAAAACTGAGAAGTGTTTGGTTTCTTTACCTTTTTTTTTTTTTTTTTAACCTTGGGAAAAAAACTGGTTTTCCTTGGACCTAATGATAACTGTAAAAAGCTGGACAAAGAAGAAAATATTTGATTTTTGACATGCAGCTAGTAATGTCTATTCCATCAATTATTGTTAGGTGAAGCTAGTATGTCTTTGCTTTGAATGCTTTTAAGCATTATCAAATAATTATTATATTAACATTCTAATATGTCTTACAGGAAAGCAAGATTGTGTTATTGTAACCTTTATTTCAACTCTTAATTTAATGCAACTCAAAGTTATAATCACCAAGAGGTTTTTATCAAAGTCAATCTGATAATGAAAGAGTAAAATAAAAGTCATTTGGACATATACTAGATAGCATTAATTAATTTCCTTGAGAAACCCATTGATTTTATAATCAATGTGTCATAAGAGGATAGGATTTTACCAGTAAAATTCACATGTCTTAACTCAATCTAAATTTTTTTCACAGTTTTATCTCGTTACTGGTTTTGATATACTGATCATTATATTTGTTTAACTCTTTTTTTCCCCATTTGCAAAGTTTCTTTTTCTTTTGCAAAGTCATTGTTCAGATGTGTACGTTGAACATTTCAAAAAAAGGAAATGAGTAGAGATATAGAGCCAAAGATGGTAAGAAGCAAGAACCCAGTAAGTATTTTTTCCTCTCTGCACAGCAGAGTTTGCTGGAGCTTTTTGCAACAGTTTCAGGATGTAAGTGGGATTTTTCCATTTGATTTTACCAGGCCTAGAGAGAAATTCTTGAGCATAATACTGCTGCTCCGGGCAAGAAACCCAAGCAAGTTCATATATATGAAGATTTATTAGTGTGATCTGTAGCTGATGACATAAATCAGTGCTAATAATGAAAGTTACTTTGGAGGAAGAATAATAACACAGCAGTAAGACAGAGCAGGAGGCAAAGAGGGAAAGGGATAGAGAAGGTTCAAAGGTAAATGACGAACTCCTCAGTAGCTGGTCTGAGAGTGACGTGGTCTCAAAGGAGCCTCCTCCTCTGGGGGATCTCTCCAGTGCAGAAGGTGGTGAGGATGAAGACGACAAGGGTGATGGTGGAGGTGATGATTTTTTCTCCTTCCTTTTTCTCTGCTACTACATACTCTTTAAGAGGGCTGGAACCTTCTTCGACTCTAGTCATAAGTATATATTGACTGTTAAACTTCTGTGCATGAGTACTATTGGATAATATTTATCAATTATTTAAATGACTGGTATCAATTTGTCATATGCCAAGTTCGTTTCCTTCTAAAGAGGAGTGAAAGTTATATCAGTGGTCATCCCTTCCTGTGAAAACATGATTACCGGGACTAGAAGGTGCAAGCACAGAAACTCTGGGTAAGTACTTCTATACCAGCTTAGCTGAAAGTCTACAGAGCTGCAAACGGTATGCTCTTAGCATTACTTAAGCTAAGGAGCCTCAGCCACTGAGCAACAGTACCTGCTATTTTATAATCATGTCCATGGCTGTACTTTGCAGCAGAGAGATACTCTGTCTGCATTTATCCAGTCTTGTTCTTTTTTTCCCTCAAAACTAAAATTCACACTTAACTTTCTATGCTATATATTTTTTAATATAATAATAATAGAAAATGGAAGTACAGAGAAATGCCAACCATTAATTTCAGTCACAGAATTAATTACTATTCAGCTCCACATCTATGAGATCTATGGAGTGGGCACCATCTGTATGTGCTCAGAGCTTGAATTTTAACTTAGGGATAATATTTCCTTTTAGATGATCTATGGATTAAATCAGTTTGTTAATATAATGAGCTGAACTAACCAATATAAACATGACAATTATTCTCAACTTGCATTGAATATTAATGCCAGAAATAACAGAGTAACCAAACACCTTGCTTTGAAAATGAATTGCAAGGCAATTAATAAGAGCCAATTTGTTGTTAAGTCAGAAGAAGAGTACTCTGAAATGCAGTGTTTGTGCAGGCAACTGTTCACTTCAAAAAATTGATTGGGATGCTTCCTTCAAGTGTGTAATGAGAAAACATTGACATTTGCAGTTCAGTTGTTTGAAAAGTTAAAGCAGCAAAACTGTAGAGGCTAGAGTTCTGAAACTGTTTTCTTTGGTTGGTTTATCAGCTCAATTATTAAGAATTGTTTAGGTTTTTTATTGTATCTCTGTTCAATGTGATGAGAAAGAGACTTCATTTCAGTGATCACTGCCAGGTTTTACTTCAAGTACCAAGCTTAATATATTTTTAAACTGATCTGATCTTTCTTTGTGTGTAAATTTAGATAAGATACACTGCTTTCTTAATGGAATTGTAATGTTCTTTGAATTTTCATTCCTTGTTGTTAAGATGTGTACGCATTCAGTTTGGAAGAGTAAAGATATATATTTTGTTTTAAACAGGCATCTGTTTCTGTTATTTATGAGTGTTTGTTTCCTGAATATGCAATATTTATCAGTGTCAGTGAAACTGTAGATTCCATAACCATGACAATTTTTTTCTACACACATGCTGCTTAAATCATCTATGAATTCTACAGAAGAAGCTACCATTTTTTTTATTCTCATTTTGCTGGAGTTTCTTGGATGGCAGGGTACACTGGGTTTATCATGATGAAACTGACTGAGATCTGGAAAAGGACTTATGGTTAACATGTAATGATTTCTATACACACACACGACTAAGTTTATGTGATTTTAATGTATTTATAAAGAGTAAGCATCTTTTCTCAAAACAGTAGTTTAAAGCCATTTTGCTTTCTTTTCTTGTTTTACTCTCATCTTCCTGTGTTGAGGGCAAGCATAGGGAATCAGAATCTTTGCAAAAAAATTATCATGTTTATTAATGTTGTATAAAACCCATCTATGTACAAAAAAAAATGTGTTCAAGCTTCATAGATTATCTGCTCTGTATCTTCAGACATATGTCTGAAGTCTTGGCCCTAAAGTCTAAGAATACATAATGAATTTCAGATTTCATTATGAGGAAAAAAGGGAAAAAGTAGTCTTCAGAAATGAACAACACTCAAAGATATTACACAACAATTGCTCGGGCTAGAGGCCCGAGCTGTAGTTCAGACAACTGCTCTGAACTGCTCTGAACTGCTCTGTTCTTCGTAGTATGTTGATAATACCAAAGATCACTGTTCTACCACTGATACCTTTGGAGCCTCTCTGTCCAGCTGTGAGACTCCCTACTGCCCTTATGATGGGTCAGCCAGTGACAGAAGAGTAGATCTGAACAACCTAATACAGTATTTAGCAAACTTTAGTGCTTTGTAATTGTGTTCCAGAATGAAAAAGGCAGTTTACTAATGAATCACAAATAGAATTGCTGCACTTCCCAACCCTTTTGACCTCATCCCTTTCCCAGAGAGGGAAGAATTAAGACAAAAAATAGAAAAGGTTGTGAGAAAGGTCTCTATTCTAAAGGAATAGCTTCTGTTAGCAGTGCTTCCCAAAGACACATGAAAGTGACTTTCAATCTCACACGGGTGCAGGATTTTGTGATAAAGAGTTCAGGGTGAAAGACATAGATACTGAGAACTGGAGTGATGGTCTTTTTTTTTTTTTTCCCATGCTTAAGAGTCAGTCTGTCATACATATTCACATAAGAATCGATCATCTCTTGTGGTGCTTCCTTACATGAATATGAATTTTCCATTCTTATGCCTCAGCTTTCTCCAGGATGGTGCTGAAAATAAGATAAAAAATAAAACTTATGAAGTATGCATGTCATTTTTCATTTTGCAGGCTTTTAACTGCATGTGCTGATTTTGCCCTTGAAAATCCATTATGCAACCTTCACCTTCTACAAGGATGAGAGTCTCTTATTATAGCATATTGCCTTGTTGCTAACTGACTGATATGATAAAAGCTTTCCTAAAATACCTTGACAATCTTGAGAAAAGATATTTTAAAATAAGGAATCAGAAGTCACAATGTTTTATGTGCTTAAAGCATTTTAGTAAGTGTTTAATTGATGCTGAGGAACATGTAAAGTTTCCAACAGAATGATGTGACTTATGTTCTCTAGTTTGTTTTTTTTTGCAGATGTACTCATGACTCCATATGGAAGATTTTAATATTTACTATGTTCCTAGCTAGTGTGGAGATGATACATAAAATAAATCTTTAACAATTCTAGTGAAAATGAATAATATTTGTCTTGTTCTAATACTTTATGGTGTAGGCATGGGTTTATACACTGAAAATCCATACTTTCCTGAATAAGCCTTGTTTCCAGGACTACCTTGAGTATTGTCTAAAAGGCAATGAACATATGGATAAGAGACTAGAAGAGCTAAGCCAGACCTAGCTCTTTATTAGCAGTATTTAAAAAAGAAAAATAAGTGGTTTACCTCGTACTAGATACTCAAGCATCTGAATATTGGACTTGCTGGCAGTGTAGTAATTTCTGCCCATATTTTTCCAACATATTGTTGGTTCTATGTCAATTTATGGCTAGAAAATGATAAGTGGACGGAAATGATTGTGTCATCATTGTAAATTGATATCTTTTTTAAGACATACACTTAGATCTACACACGGTAAATAACTTAATTCAGCTAGCCTTCAATTTCTAAAGACCACAAATTCTGTCCTCTCTTGCTTTCTTGACAACTCCAGGATATACTTTTTTTAAGTTATTGAAATGTTTAATACAAATACCTCTACTTTCCTACTTTTGTCAGTGACATTATCACTCTGGAAGGATAAGGTTTCAACTAAAATTGCTTTTAACTAATTATTACACAGGAACAATAAAGATTTTTTTCTGAGTAGGCCATAATTCCCTTCTTCCTTAAAGCATATGCATTCAAGACAGCCTTATCAGTCATTGACTGCCAATAGCAGGCTGTGAAAATAAACTCCAAAGTGATATTAATCACAAGTAAACACATTCACAGGACTGAAAAAAAAATAAAACTGAAGAAGACTGTAGGAATTCTCAGTGTAAGTAAGTTAAGCACACATTTTTTGACGGAAAGTGTTCGGTGCAAAATGACTTGAGGAATCAGTCTAAAATTAATATGAGAAATGCACAGTTAAGATGCCTTTATAGAGCTGCATTTTTGCATACTATTGTATCATCATCTACATAAAATTTATCAAGACATCATGAAGATGTGTGTATTCACTGAAGAGTTTTGCTGCCAATTCCTGACCTGTTTGTACATAGGACTTTAAGGTCTCTGTTTTGTCTTTGTCTTTATTTAATTGTAGAGTTCCCCTACCCTCACCCTGGCCAAACCTGATGGACTCATACTACATAGACTGCAATGTAAGTATTGTTATAGATTTTTAATTAATAAGCATCAAAAATGCATTTGCATTAATAGCACATGGTACTAATAATGGTATTAGCACCATTTTGAGGTCTTGATAGTTGAATATGACATTCTTGAAATGTAGGAGTTAAGCCTGGTAGCTGTAGCCATGCAATGAGATGCCTAAAGGTGGATAATATACAAAAAAAAATCTTTCTAAGACAGAGTGTTCAATTGTCATAGCTGTGCACTAGCTCATCATAAGAGGGTTGACTGAATTTCATTTTATCTATCTGTACCATATATTTGACTCATCATAGCCGAGTCTTCCTTAGTATAATATCAGAAAATGGGCAATCAGCAAGTTGGGGAGCTGGCTAATTTCACAAACATCTTTAGACAAAGCAGAACACAAAGATGTCTCTAGTAGAATTTCTCCAGGTGACAGATATGACTTCATTGTGGTTTCCAACTCTGTAGAGCTTTTCAAGTAATTAAATAACCCAAATGAACACAAAACTCACTTCATAGGCCTTCTATAAGGGAACCAGTTCAGTGTTATGCACTAAATTTTCGCAGTCTTAGATAGAAATTATATTTAATCTAAGAACATAGTTCAATAGAAGATGTATTTTATTCATATGTTTGATTAAAGCACATTTGATCATTTCAACTATAAAAGTTTCCTCCCACTGCTTACAAGAGCGGCACATTATCGTATCAACTGCCGATTTTCCAGAGTCTGTGAATGACTGTTGGATCAACCATTTTACTCTACACAACACACATTACAATGTCCAGTATATTATGTAATTTTTAAGGAATATTCTGCAGCAGACCAATTTAAATTTCCATAATTTTAACAATATAAAGTGAAAACTCCTAATTCGGGGCAAGTACAGAAATACTGAAAACCAAAAGCAGTGGATGAGCCTCCGCAGAGGTATTCAATGATGCCTGAAAATAAGATTCTTAGGAAAGAAAATAACCTGGAAGGGAGGAAAATGGAAAAGAAAAGAAATGTATGAAGCGAAGGCCAAGTTATACGATGACAAAAACATGTGAGACAAACTTTCATGAAATATATACATATCTATTTCTAATGATTCTTAAGAATTTCACTACAGTGGGAGTCATGTTTTGTTTCATTACATTTCCTCTTAAAGCAACAGCTGAAGAACAGCTAATAATTTTTGTGTTCTCACTTCAAAACAAGAAGTGATTTTAGCATAGGAATTGCCATTACCGTAATCTGAGTAGATATGCCTGCAGTGCTTTTTCAGCGTAGCTTTTGCATTTGTATTATTCATATTACTCATACTATTAATCTCCCTATACTGCAGAGTCTCTAAACATCAACATTAGAAAATTTACAATTTCAATTTTTTTATCCATAAAGCTGCTAGGCTGGAACTTAAGCATTACATATGACAACTCATCTTTCAAGGTAGCAGATCAAATCCTTTCCTTTACAATTTCATTTGGTTGGAAAATGTAATATGTAGTCCAATGAAACTTGCATTAGTTTGTTCCAAGTTCAATTAAAAAACAAACAAATAAACAAACAAGCAAAAAAATGCAAAAAATCATTTTATTAATTAGATTAGTCTCAATTACTTTGGTAAATTCGTGACTGCAGTGAGTATAAAGATGCTGAATCAGTTCTAGGCCTAAAACTGACAGTGCTCAAGTTTTTATGGTGTCAATATTTTTAAGGATTTCTGCTGAATATATATATTTTAAAAATATTAATTTTTATTCTTTTATGAATACAAAACTATAACATGGTTACCTGGGTTTAAAATTAGCTCCCATTACAAAATTTTCTTGTTTTCATTTGGGTACGTGGATTATTTTCTTTAATGACATCCCACAACCCACCATTATCTAACCTTTTTACTCTCTTGACATACTTGGAATACTTCCTTTTCCATTACACAAATTAACAAAGGCACTGCCAATTGAATTTCCTCAAGACAGATGTGTGCAACATTATCTAACAGAAACTAATCAGGAAAAACTTTCTATCATTTATTTTCATTTCATTTCTTTTTCATTTCATTTTGTTTTGTTGACTACATAATTTCTTTCCAACTCATAATTCTTTATAGAATTTTTTTTTCATTTGTTCTGATGTATCTGTATTTTTTCAATATATTTCCTCTATAATATTGTTGTAAATATTAATAATGGAAAAAAATCAATTTGTGGGAAAATACAGTATATTAAATGTAATAAAACTACAAATATTTTTAATAATAAGTCATTAATTAAAATATGCATGTGCAAAATTCATTTTATTTTAGCATGACTGCAGATAGATGTAATATACTTAAAAAGCAATTTGACTTTTCTTAAGACACAGACAAGATTTAATGCTTGTTTAAGTTTTCAAGGATACTCTTCATTATGCAAAGAATGGCTACAGTAAGTTCTCTTTCCTGTACTTTGAAAAGAAAATTATCATGGAATTTACTTACAGTAATCAGAGATAGCAAAAACTTTTCCTCTTGAATATTGTGGGGTCTGTTAGACTGACTTTATTTATGGTATCTTAGGTGGCTCCAAGATTTTATCTGTCTAACAACCCATCTCCAAATATTGTCATTGGTCATTGGTGAATATGTCCTGAATAAGTAAGATAATTAACCATCTTTTAAACATTTTTTCACAGTTTAAATATGCTTAGAAAGAACTTAGAAGCAGGCTAAGGCTTGTTCTTATATACTGTCCCCTCAGAAGGGGCAATATAGAGGGCTTGAGGACTGATCCTGTTCTGACTAGCGTTAAACCTATCATCTGACCTCTGTCATCTATAAAAGAAGTTCTAAAAAACAATTCTCTACATCTGGAGGACACTAACTTTGACTTTACTTCTATTAAGAGTATTATAAATAGACAGTCTAAACACAAAGAATGACAACTGGTAAATTTGAGTTAAAGTACAGATTCTTTTTTTTTTTTACATTAAAGTCTCTCGGGATGTTTTCTTCTCTGCATGTGTATTAGTTTTTACATGATCTTCCTTTTAGATGACTAAATACTCTTCAAGGTATTATTGAAAGTTCAAATAACCTTCACAGTTGATATTACTGCACTGAATCCTTTACAAGAGCATGAAAATGCTCTTATTTAAAATATATATAAAAGCCTGCAAATGTCAAATCAAACAAATTAAGTGTTATTCTCTATTTACACTAAGAGAGAAATAAAGTGAAAATGGGAAGAGACCAAACAGGATAATTTATGGGAATATTTAATTTTTGTAAGCAACTAGACTGTTCAAATTCATTGATATTCAGTGAATCTATCTACTTACTTACCTTTTGCAAGCACATGTGAGTATTATATCCCATCCCAGCTTGTAGATCCTCTGAAGACTATAATTATGACATAGTTCATTGATTATGTACCTTATGTTGAATATTATTTAATAATAATGGGGAACATTCAGAGTAGAAAAATAATAGAAAAACTGGCATGGGACATAAATTCTGCTTTAATGAATGAGCTGTTGTTATTTTTCAGTACACAGAAATTTCATTGGTTTATTTCAAACCACTCTGACAGACATTAAAAAGATCCAAAGTGCTCAACACTGCAGAGTTTAGAAATTAGGTGCCTAACTGCAACAGTGTAATTCACACACACGTATTCGGATATAAAACAGAAGATTTATACACCTCCTGGGACTCATAAAAAACAGACCAGTAAACAGATAGTGACTGGAAACACCAATGGGTAAGTCTCCAGCTCTAGTTGCAATGGACTGCAACTCCCAGTACACTCTTCCTATTAAACTGGGCTGTTTTATAGCCAAGAATGCAAGATTTCTGAGCACTGAGAAGACCCTGACAGCAGCATAATCAGGACACAGCTAGAAAGAGGGAGTCATATGCTACATCTACATTAGTGAATTAAATGTGCTTGGGACAGTTCTCTAGCATTGAAATCTGGAGCTGATTCCTGTTTCCATGCTGTTGAATCCTCATATGCTCTAAAACTACATGGCTGAAGGCAAGCTGCAGGAATGGTGTCTGACCTTTGCAATCTGTGAACTGTAAACAGGAACTGTTTGAGAGAGTGCTGGGCAGCCTGGGCTAAGGAGCCCAGCAGGAACCTCTCTAGGAATCTAACAGTGTAATTCCCTAGCACTCTTTTCCTTTTTGAGTATAATGAGGCATAGGTTTCTGTTTCCCTTGTTCATGTTTGTTTTTTAACTTTGACAGCCTTTCAATGAACAGAGCAAATCCCGGGATTATTTCCATATCTCTCATCTCAACTGCATAGCTTACAGCTATTCTTTCTAACTGCTCGTCATCACCCTGGCTCAGAAGCAGGGTAAGACATTAAACCTTTCTTAAAATTCCCTGCATGCAGTTTGGAAGGACTCCCTCCACAGCAGAGAAAACAGTCGGTTAAGCGCTCTCAGCTTGATGACCGTGGTCAGACTCATTTCCAGCCTCCCAGAGTACATCAGTGTGTGAGCCAGGTAGTGCAATAGCTCTTCAACGCCACAATTAGAGATGGGGTGCTACTACACTAGCCCAGAAAATGAATACAACAGACACTTGCTTTGCTTCTCTTTAGAAGAAAAGATATAGGCTGTACACTTCTAAAGAATGGCAGTAAAGAAGGTAGGATCTATAGCAGTACTTGCAAATATTACATTTTAAAGATTAGGGTCGAAAATGTTTCACAAATGAGAAGAATTAAAATACAAATAAATTAAAGTCTTTTTAGATTAATTTCATATTTACATTCTCATTTGTTACAGGATAATTCATTACAAGTCTGTTTATTTTTTTTTTCACAAAATAAAGAAAAAACAGAAAGGTAACAATTGAAACCTTGCCTTTCAAAAAAAAAAAAGTCAAAAATAAGAAAGCAACAAAAGGAAAAGGGACAAATTTCCATAAATCTCTATTTATCAAATATAAACAGTTATATAAAAAAAAGAAAAAATGGTCAATATAAAATCCTGTATAAGAGATAACTTAATGCCAGCACTGAGGAATCCTGTATAAGAGATAACACTTGAATGGCAACACTCTCATCTTCGTATAAATATTTCTAACATATACATTGTTCTCCCCACTAACAAGAAAGGAAAGCAGTGGAAAAAATAAGACGAATGCAGTATGAAATGTACAGCAGTTAATCTTTTAAATTAACCTGTGCACCATACCCCAAGTAAAGCATGAAAATCCATCTTAGTATTTGTTTCTGTTTAATCTGTGACAGCTACAGCACATTCTCAAATTCTACAGATTCAGCAAGAAGAGAAAAATTACACCCAGAAATCAATGACAGTTGTTTTAGAAACATAAACTCTACATCCTCCTGAGCTGACTTTGAACAGAGGTTAAGTGGAGAATGGGAAATCTTGCCAGAAAGGCTCAGCCTTTTCATATTTCTTTCGCATGTACTCCTGAACTAGAGTCCAGAAATATTTCAGACGACAAAGGTCAGATAAAACTCACTTCCTATGGGAAGCAAAATTTATAAATCAAACAGGGAAGGAAAACAGAGTTTTCAGTGAAATGCAATGCAAGATATTCCAATTAGTTTCTTTTTATGAAAATAAATGATAGCTATTTGCCCATTCAGAAATTGTCATGAGAAAAAAAAAAAAAAAACAGACTACAATTTAAAGACCAAATAAATAATACCTGCTATTATTTCAGGTATTCTGTATACAGAGTGAAATATTAATATTCATATAATAATGTGCAAGAAAACTGTTCTATAATTATGCTTTGTTATTTCTGATACACTATAAGAAAAAGTCTATGATGCTGAAATTGATGAGGAAATTGTATCCATTTAACTTCTTTTGGAAGGTCTTCTGGAACAAGATAACAGGTGAGATTCAACAAAATACACAATATCAAAAGACTCATAAATTATGTATAACTAGAAGTCAGAAAAGTGTCTCTTTTCAAATAAAAGCTTTGGTGTTATTTTACTTTTATCACAGTTCAATGACACTGACTTTCAAATTAAAGACAATACTTTTTCTTTAATATAGCAAACTCAGATTCAAAAAAAAAAAATGCTTTTATTATCCAGATTTTCTACAGTTAGCAATTTTATATTTCCTTTTCAAAATAGCTTATTTATTCTGATTTCTTTGTTTGAGTTAAGGCAATCTACATTATATGAGTTTTGAGTCATTTTCATTTCTCTCATAATCCTGATACATTTGAAATTTTATAGTATATTTATACCCAAATGTTTCTTCTTTGAAACCAGCATAATAAACCATCTCCCCGAAAATAGAAGTGGAGGATTGAAATACTTTGCAGGAGTTTGTTACTTTAATTCATCTAACGTGCTATAGAAATGAGAGCAATTTATAATTTGAAATAAAGTGAATATATCAGACTCACAAAAGCAAATCTCAAGCAGAAAATGTACACATTGTTATAGTATAGAATAGATATATCTGATAGCATTACATAGTAAAAAGACAATTAAGATAGTAAAAATACTCATGCATACATCAGTTTGCATGAGGAGCACACTCCATTTCCCAGGACTATCTACTCACCCAAATTAGAGTTTTGATATTTCCTACCATCTCACAGCCTGGGATTAAATTTTAAATCTAAGTGTTTGATGATATAATGAAGGCAAAGTTTACACTGAAATCCTAATCAAACCTCACATTCTTTACTGTAAAGGAATATGAAAAAAACTAATATCCTTCCAATTTGTGAACTCAAGATTATGACCTTCAGCTCCAGATAGTAATAATCTACTGCCATGTGCTGCATATATCGATTTCACTTGAATACTTTGATTTACCTGAATAAAGAATAGCTAAAATAAATAATATTAAAAGGGGAAAGATCAGAGCTGATTGAAGTTTCTTGAAATGCAGTAAGATCTAGGTATGAAAAGGCAGAGTTTCATAGATCTTTTCACAAGGAATGGACAAGTACATTACCACTAATTTTTCCCTCCATGTAAAAGGCACAATATGGCAAAGCTTTTCCTCCCTTGCTACAGATGTGAAGGATATTTAAAGCAGGAGTGTACTTCTGTTTCTTTTTCTCTTTTATAAAGCCAATTTAAATATAAACTATATCAGGCCTTTTTCTCAAACCATCTAGATATACCTCTGGATATTTTATCATCGCATCAGTTATGTGATATCTCTCTTTCTCCTGTAGGCAAGCAATCCAAAAACTAGGTATTTCAAACTTGCCTAATTCCCCCCCTAAATCAATCAGAAGTATAAGGAAGAAGTGTTACCAACAACTTTTCAGAGAGCAAAGTAACCTTTTAACTAGTGTCTAGAGCCATAAAGTGTCTCACAGGCCAACAGTCTGCTGAAGATGATGCCTTGTTATATGTCTTCATGGCCATAGAGGATAAATAACTATAGGGACTAGGATTTATTGAATTTAAGAGCTCTGTGATCAATTTTCCATTTGTAGTTAATTCAGCTGAAATGATCGGTATTTCCACCTCCATTTGATTCAGTCAGATGCAAAGAACAGAGGCAAACATTTGTTCATTTTCTGCTTCAGGGTCCTTAACTCACTGCTGATACTGAAGCTGCAGAAATCATTGCAATTGCAGCGGAAGAAACAAATTCCTCCAGACTTAAGACCCTGTTTCAGAATCCAAACACAGATTGATACTATAGGACTAATGATATGAACTGCTTATAGCACTCCACAAATGACACACCATATGTGACAGGAAAGTGTTTTCTTACCCTATTGAGTTCATATGTCATCTACCACATTTTACTGGATGATTTTTTTTTGGTATTGGAGGCATTTTGACTACCTCCTAAGCAAATGCATCTGCATCAGGATACACCAGGATACTAGGACTGTAGTTAACAATGAGTCAGTGAAGCTGCACTTAGGTTTTTATATTCTAAGTCAGTGCTATGATATCTGCATTACAACGACTTGATTCTGCTCACAGAATTGCATATATTAAATACATAAATATGTATATGTGTGTATATATGTCCTCATCTTCTCACTCTCGTTTCTACTCACATCAGTTAATGAATCAGAATAGCTTTTCTAAATCTCACATAAAGCAAAGAGTAAAAATAAAGGCTTCTTGGGGCAAAGTCTTAAGCAAAAGTTCAAAGACATCTCAAAGGTGCTAAACAAATTTAGCAAGAGCAAATCAAAGTTCTAGTAATTTTTTTAAAAAAGTATACAATTTTAGATTGTTTTCTTCCCCTTTAATTTCTCTCTCTTTTTTTTCTATCAGCAAAGAGAAGTAGAATTTTGCTGAGATTTGCTGGTTCTGTGTCACCATATGTATAAAGAACTATTCTCTGTTTACGGCAGGTGTGGCTCCCAGGACTTATTATTTGATTCAAAACTCATCGACTGACTTCTATAGCCAGAATATTCCTCTACAGCCAGAGAGCCACACAGAGACGAATATCATCATTTCAAAGTTTCTTCTCAAATCCTATATAATATGGGCAATTTTACATACAACACACTTATTTTACTTAGATTACTGCATCTGACTGTCCCATATTGCAAAATGAACACATCTAGGAAGTAATAGCTACTAAAGAGCTACTAAAAAAACTACTAAAATGCAAATAAGATTATATTATATTGATGAACATTTTTTTTTGAGAAGTTGTGCAACAGGCTTTAAACTCTGGTGTCAGACAGACTGGATGGTGTACTTCACCTGTGAAGGTTGACGGCAACAGTATGTTTCCTTCTGAAGTGTGAAAGATTTATGAGGTATGAAAATCTTATTTTTCCATCAAGTGAAAGCAGTGCCATCACCCTTCATGGATGAAACAGTTGATGCCTTTTCTTTCAGGTAATATGAAAGTGTTTAATTTTTCAGTGCATGCTTTTACAGAGGGAAAATTACATTGGCAGAGGTGAGGATTATTAAAGTCACCGTAAGAATCCCATCCTATTACATAAGTAACACAGGCACTTGCTTTCCTCTCAGTTCATCTCTATTTTGATAAAATAGAACATGGATATTTTGAATTCATGGTAAGATGTAGACTTGCAAATGAAAATATAAAGCACTGCAATAAAACAGTGTTCTTTTATTTTGTCAGACATATTAGAACTTCATCAAAAATACTGTTAAAGTTTGGACCATTTACTGTTATTCTTAAAGGGTAACTAATGCACCAATCAGGTCTGCATGCACCTGTCCTCTTTCTAAGCAGCCTTTTCAGTCTGTTCTTTATTCTCTCTTCACTTTGTGTCAGAGCATAGCTTTCTGTTTCATTTGATTTCATGTCAGTCAGAAAAACTACTGAGTTTCCTATTTCTTCCTGTGCTTTTTAGTTCCTTCTTTCTGTCTTCTTCTTCTGGATAAATTCTAAGCATATCTTTATAATGATTCAGTCTTGGAAACTAAATAGCTTAATTTAATTGTTCATCCACTGAATAGTGAAGTGGATATGACTCTTTGCCTATATGACTTGAATGAATTGGTGCTATATTTAGACCATTGGCCTTTAAAAAAATCTCTCATGAACTCTATTTCTTAAAACTTCAAAATTGTTTCTTGATTTTTAAAATTCTCATTGCATTATAACCACGGAACCAGTAGACATAAAAGCACATATTCCATTTGGCATTTCTGAGTGCAAATTTCTGTGTTCAGTCCCTCTCCTTCCTTATTTAAAGGAGAAGGTAAATGGGAAGTATTTCATGGAATAATGGAGCATCCTAATTTAAGGGAAAGGTTCCGTGATGTTTTCACTCAAAGAGCAGTTTTACAAAGCTTAGCAATTCTAACGGAAATATTATAATAAAAAAGTTTGCAAGTTGTAGAAAGTTAAATCTGAGGTCCTTGCTAGTGAAAATGTGAGGAAGTTGTTGATCAAAATTGGTATCTATAGCATTTTGAAAGCCAGGGCAAGGAGCTCTCTCTGGGCCAATAACCCCAGACATTACCTGATTAAGTTTGCTATGCAGATAAGAGCTATTGTTTTTGACACCTCTGTTAGCCTGGTCACAACTAGTGTAGCTGTCTTTTCATTATGCTCCATTGGTCAGTGTAGAAATGTCAATATCCAGAAGTCACTTGGATAGCAAGTTAGGAAATATAGTGCTCTGTATGCACTACAAGAATCTGCTTTATATTTCTTCTTTTATCTTTACATGCATTCAAATAAATCAAAACCGCCTCTTTGCACAGAATTGATTTTCCTCTGTAGTTGGTTTCTTTAGGTGTTCTGGGTTTCCTTCTACAGCAGCTGCAACACCTCAGAAGATATATTAAACATATATACAGGATATACATATATTTAGAGAGGCAAACAGAGAAAAAGAGAGAGAATAATGTAAAAAAAATGATCTAGCATTTCTCTGATACTTTGGACAAGAAAGACCTAACTACTGTTAAAGGAATAGCAACAGAAAATAGGTATCAATGACTCTGATGAGTTAAAGTCATTCTGTTGTTTTCAAAAGGATTTCACTCACAGTTTATTAGTGTTTTTGTTGCAACCTCTTCTTCACAATGAACACACTGTTAAACAGTGTGTAATAATTATTATAAAACATACTGCATTTTGGAGCTCAGTGAAAAAAAATTAAACAAAAGCAAAACCAAAATTTTTAAAATGTCATACCTGAAGAAAATTTCTATTTCTTTATTTCTAACCATTTCAAGACTGATTTGAAAACCATGGGACTTTGCTAAATTCTCTCTGCTGTAAATTGAGTCTGACAGTAAGTCTAAATTACAGAATAAAAGAGAAACAAAAGGAACTGGATTGACCTGGTTAGTCAAGAGGTTTTGCCTGGTTAGCCAGGCAGAAGTCATTAATCACAATTTAGTCAAATCCAGATGTTCCCATATAATGATGGGAATGACAAGTAATGATGTAAAGATCACTTATAGCTTACATGTTTATAGATTACTTATAGCTTACATAGATACATAGTCACAAAGTGAAAGATAACTATGCTGACCTTGCTGGATAAATTTTCAGTCAAGTACTTAATGTGTTTATGCAGTTATACTTATGACTTTTTGTTTCAATTAAAAATATAGATGTATAAATAACATCTCCAGGAGAAAAGTGCTGGTCTTTCTGCTGATTTGAGACATGATTCCTCAGTCAAGGAGCTGATTCTTTCAAATAACCTGCATATTGGAATGATGCCACAATGATGCTTCAGAAATATCTGTCACCATGTTATTTTTCAATAACATACTTAGGTCTAGCATGCAGAAGACATATACAATTCTTTGTTTTATAGTCAAAAAAATAAGACAGTTCTAGATATAAAATTCACATTTCTGAGCCCTAAAGATAGCATAGATTCACTCCAGTGTATTTCTAAAAGTACACTCCTCCGAAGGAGGCTTGTTCCTCTGATCAATGCACTCTTGCAAAAATTTCCCAGAATTGATACAGGAGTAGAGTCAGACAAATTCAAACCACAAAGAGGAGAACATCAAAATGAAAAGTGAACAGCAGTATTTATTTTTCTCCAGGTAGTGAGAAGAAACATCTTCCCAAATGGAACTAGAAAGTAGCAGATTTGTAGGGCAGGATTTTTTTCTGAGGGAGGAAATTGTGCAGAAAAATACATTCTATTATACTGTGTGTGGGGAAATGTAATTCTTAGGGAAGATCTATTATTCCACATGTTGGCGGTGGGCCTCTTAACTTTACTTAGCACATTGCAGCTCATTATAATTTGGCCAAATTTTAACAATACAGGCAGTAGTTTTCTATGTCATGACATTTGATGGCATCCAAGCAGTGAAGGGGAAAAAACCAGCTATAGTTTGAATGCATCCATCCAGATAACAAAAGGTGACAATCTATTTGAACATCCCTTGCATATATACTCCAATTCAGCCTTTAATTACCTTATGACATGGCATTTTTACCCATATTGTGTCTCTTTTAATGCATAAAGTAGATACTACAAAATAAAATAGGATTCTGTAGTAAATTAGGCTCATTACCTCAGCCTCTGCAGAATTTGGACTGTGTATGGTGCATGAGTTAGGACATTGCAGGAAGGAAAAGTATCTTTGGCCAGATAATTCAGTTGAATAGCTCCCTGGTGAATTCACTTTGAAGCCTGCCTCCATCATGTTGAACAAGTCAACATTCTTTTAAAGAACATTTTCACAGGTGCACACAAATAGTATATGTCTCATGTCCTGAACACCACTGAGAACCAAAGTCCAAATCAACAGACGTGCTGAATGTTTAATATCTACATCTAACTGCCATCTAGTAGGGCTGTATTTTGGAAAGGGAAAGTGTCATAAGAAGAAGCTAAATTCAGACTCAGGACACTCAAACTTAGTGAATATTTTTGGTGTCAATTGTTTTAGTTTTTGTTCCTCATAAATTCTACCTTCATATTTTATTGTGAAAATAGTTTTAGTAAACAGCTATGAAATTGTGAAATTTCATATTGACATCACAGTAGATAAGTCCATGGAGTAAATAGCAATTCTCTATTTAGTCTGAACAGTATGCAATAAAACAGGACAAGAGCTATCAATTGGTCAAGAAAAATAAAAAATGAACTTGGAATAGCTCTTTTGAACCATAGTCATACGGAAATAGTATAGAAAATTAAAAAAAAAATCTGAAATTAAACTTCTCTGAATACATTTTTAATATAATTTCATGTTTCAGATGACAAGATCTACAATGAGAACAACCATTGAAATGATGAGAATCTCATTCTGCATTACAAGATACATGTTTTAGCCCCTTTATAATGAAATATGTTTTCAGTTTATAAGTGCATTTACCATTGGTCATTTATCATTGGTATGGGTATTTATAAGGGTATTTACCATTGATCCTACTCAAGAGCAGGATTAAGTGAATCACTACTGAGGAACAAGAATCCCACATATTCCTATTCTCTGCTTCACTGCTGTCTGCTCCACACCTCAAAGGTCCTGCAGACCAAGTAGAAATGGCAACCCACTTATTACACTCTGCATGGGGATGAATGGTATAGAATAAACTTTCTAAACTGAGAGGAACTTCTCAGCGTGCTAAACACTGTCTGTAGCCTCAGTCAGTATTTTCAGTATTTTATCTTCAGCATTCAATCTTACTAAGTTCGATATTTACCTCTTAAATCATCACTTTTACAATGCAACAAATCAAAAAGCCTGGGGTAACTTTTCTGTATAAAATACAGCCCATAAAGTTCTATGCCAGACATCAATGAATTAATATTTTTAATTAGAAATGATATATATTTCTTTCTTCTTACTAGCTTACATCAGTACAACTAGCAGTTGCACATTTGATGTTTGTTTCTGCATGTTTTCAAAATTACATAAAAGAAGGGATACAGTATCCCAGAGAAAAATTGGTTGATGAGGAATATAGTGGGAATGCAGTGGATCATCCTAATGTCAAGCATATGACTACTGAGCATTTCCATTATATATTGCCTGTTTTCTTTCAGGATGTATTGCAACCCTTGAATCCAAGTGGTGATACTGTTGAAATGCCCTGCTTAATTTTGTATGGCCTTAACAATTAGCATAAACTGTTGTAATCTGACTATAGTCAGATTTGAGTTTGGGTAGAATTTCAAATCTAGATTAAGACTCCCAATATTTATCTAAATGTGCAGACACAAAGACATCTACATGTGATCTAGCTGAGTTCAGATTCTAGTCAATGGAGACACAGGGTTCTCTGCCTCAACAGAGCTATTTTGTGTCATTTGTGAGGCAAATGTTGCTATCCTGACAGCCTCCAGCTGCTCCCGAACACAGATCATTTCTAAGTATTTTGCAATGTCTGGCAACTCCATGCCTCCTATACCTATAGATATAAAAAATATATGTATAAACCAGTATGGCTGAAAGTAGGAGCTAAATATTTGCTACACTAGTATATAAAGTACATCTATATAAAGATCTATATACAGTTTCCAGATGCATGGCTCACATCATAAAGAGGACTGTCTCACTGCTGTCTGCTAAGCAATCTCTCTTTTCTTTGTTTATTTTCTAAAATTACAGGACTGTTTTCTTTATTCCAAGTTATTTTGATGAAGGGCATCTGCACTGACCAGAATTCTGCAACAAGGATATCATTGGTACCTTTTTGCTTTAACTGCTATCTTTATGATTTATATGATCAAGTATTTGTTTTTAAGGAATCTTTCAATCTCAAGTACTTTATCAGCTGTGTATATAGAGGTCAGTAAACTCAGCATGAACACTGCAGCTGCAAGTGAGTAATACAGTTCATCTCAAACTCGCAACAATAAAACTTTATATTGTAGAACTGCATATTCCATAGAGAAGATTCCATATATTGTAAAGTAAAGCTATTTTCGAAATGCTTCAGAGAGCTTTTAGAAATGTTATTGGTGCTGTTCTCTGAATACAGCTGTCTGTAAAACTAGGTTGCTTTACGAAAATTTATCCACAGCTACTAAGAAAAGAGAGGAAAAAAAAAAAAAACTTTTCTGTCCTCTTTAATGTTTCCATCTTTTGAAAGGACATTTATGAAAGTTGTTAGTATAGAGGAAACCTGTCTGTCTTCTATTCAAGGTCAGCCCCAGTGTATCTTAGGTGCCACCAACTTGTTTTCCTCACATTTTATCCCATTCTCAATTGTCTTTTGTTATGACAATTGTCTGATATTAGCTCATGGGCAAAAGCAAAGCCGCAAACAGGACTGTAGCCAGAAAGATGTACACACTGGCCAACAGCTGCACAGCACATATTTTTGTTTGTTTGTTTGTTTGTTTGTTTTTGTTGTTTTTGTTTGTTTGTTTGTTTCAGAGACTTGGGAAGAAGTTATGATGCTGCATCACAGGCAGAGATCATACCCTGTATTTTGGCAGGGAGATGAGGACCAGCAAGTGGACTGTCACCTCCTTTCATACTGACTTATTGGAAAGGAGGAAAAATTTTATTTATAAAATGTGAGATTATACACATCTGTGGAGAGAGAATATCTAAGTGGTCTTCAAAATCTGCCTTCTTTTTATTCTTAATGTTGTTATTCCTGTGTATTTTATGTGTGTGCATGTGTTTGTAAGGCATGTACACTCAATGCATTTGATAGCACATTTGGAATAAGAAATCACAGTAACTTACTTTTTAGGATCAGAGATATTATCTTGCTTGCCATCTGATTTCAGATTCAAACACCAAAGAACACATGTTTATATACAGGTGCTTACTTGAGAGAAGGGTGTCTGCCTTCCCATTATGATCCACAGAGATGCCTGCTGCAGCTATGGCCCCTGCAGCCCGCCATGGCCCTGACCTAGCCAGATGAGACCAGTGCAGCTTGTGGAATTGAACACCAGTGCAGACTATTTTTAGTTCATGGAAATAGACAGACAGACTTGAGCTGGGAAAAAAAAAAAAAAAAAAAAAAAGAGCTTGTCATTTATGTGATTCTGCAACTTGATGTATAAATACTGTATTGCTCAAATACTGTATTGCTCCCCTTTGTGTTCATAACACCAGAGGCTCAACAGAAGCATCTCCACATTGCAGGACATGTAGTATTTCAAGTCAAGGTCTCAATAATTTTCTGTATTTATTTGACTGTTGTTCGAATTTTACTGCCACTGCAAAGGGAAAATAAGTCCATCTTAAGTTTTGCATATCAAATTGAATCTGAAAGCTAGAGAAGTGAAATACATTTTTCCCTCTCAAATAGCATGTTTATATATAAAAGCTGAGCAAACATGACAAAAGAATCAACACTAATGGTTTCTTCTTTTGCTGATGACCTTTTACACCAAGTAATTGCTTTAGACAGTTATATAAAACAAGACAGAGCTTGAATTTATTACACAGGATTGTACATCTACAACCTTTTTTCAAAGTCTTTGATATTTCAGACTGACTTCATATTACAGCTGACCTTATAAGAACTCCTTTCTTTACAAACTGTTGTTAGTTATAGAAAGTAGTGCAAGAACAATTTAAAATAATTCATGTAAAGCTGTATTTCTGAAACAATGGAATTTTTGTCTGTCAAAGCAGACCTCTCAAGGATTTTTTTATGTAGACATTGATATTTATGGCACTATATGTTTGCACAGTACCTAGATTTTGGTTCATTCTCTAGCTTACTATCAAGGTCCTATTGCAATATGAAAATTTACTGTGAGGAATACCTGTAATTATGTACATCCCTTTGACATGCAAAGACATAGAAGAAAAATGAGGTGCAATTCAAATCAGGACAGACAGAAGAAAATATAGGTTATGAGAACTGATCTATAACACTTCAGCACCATTTATTAAGGAGGTCTGTCCTTCAGTTGTCAGGCTGGCCCTCAGAGCAAGAGCATCTTCTCAGAGATCTGGTTGAGGCCTCTGGGGTAAAAAGAACAACAATAAACCCTATGACTTACATCTGGTATCACAAAGTCAGTCTGTTTGAATTTGAAGTGAAGCTGTAAATGATCAATAATGGATGCTTTTTCACCATAGAACATATTTTTCAAAAAGTTTCTGAATTCCTCACCCCTTTAGATCTCCCCTGCAAATCATGATTTTTTTCCTAGCTGCAATCAGAATTATGAGTCTGATTACTAATTTTTAAGCAAAATTCTATAATCTGCCTAATAAATGTGTTCAAATTAGGCGGTCAAAGTGTTCTCAGATTTTAACTATAATGAATGGTGTACACTAAGGTATGTAACATTTGCTGACATTTGTCTATTTTTTGGGTACTTAATGAAACACAGGTTAGACACACACACAATACAATATTTTCTTAGAGAGAACACATTCTACCTGCAGTTGTAATATTTTTGAAAATTCACACTTCTCAAAAACAAAAGAATGGAGAAATTTTAGAACCATTAATTCTGTAAGACCATATGGCAGACATCGTTACAACATGTAAAGACACAAAAATTGTTAGGTATTGCAATTTTTTAATAGTCTAAACCTGCAATGTATTAAAGTATTATACCCTTCTTTTGGAAGTATGGCTCAGCATCTATTAATCTCTTTCATTTTCATCACATTTTCTCCTTTAATTAACAACTTAGGATAATATTAGCACTCTCTCTTTTCCTCTCTTTAAACTTGTATGTTTAAAAAATCCATTTTAAATGCATTTTCATCTTTTTCCTTATCCTAGAATGTACTTCAATCTATCCTATGACTTTCTCCTGATTTCACAATGACCATTATGTCTTTATCACTCCATCTCTTCCTAACATCACTGAAGAAAAGTTTGATAAATCTAGACTAGTTAAATTTAGTCTAGCTAATTTAGACTAGTGGTAGCAAGAGCAAAAACATAAAGGAGGGTAAAAGGGGCAGTAAAGGAAGAGAGGTGAAGAGGGAGGCAACTAATAAAGTTCTCCATACCTAAGTCTGGGGCATGGGTCATATATATTCCTTTCAGAGGCAGAATAGATAAAGTGTTTATGATTTCCAGGGATGCTACACCCTGACTTACAAGAAGTGGGGGAGCCATACGAAACACAGCTATTTTGAATCCTTAGGCAGTGAGGCATTGGTATTTCTTTCCGTGCTTCCTCTCACCTACTCCTTAGCTCCTACTCCTAATTCCTACTCTTTAGTTTCTACACCTGCTCATTCAAGCAACTGAGTAGTTGAAAGGAGTTTTGCTCTGGGACTGATGTTTGCTACTTCTCCCTTAACAACAGAGAAATGACAAACCTGTTTGAAGGAAGCAAATAAGGAGTCATGTATAAGTCTCCTGCTATTTTTCCCTGAAGGATTTTTTTTCCTTTTGGTAATTTGTTACTGAGTGTGAGGAAAAAGTAACAGAAGCTTCTAACACAGAAACTTTGCCCAAAACTCTCCTACGCAGCTGTTACTCCTTGGAGTTTTCTGTGATAAATTGTATATAGGGATCTAAGATATCAGTGGTAATGACCCAAAGAATTTTCTGACTCAAGATAATTTTTTGTGATGTATTGTATTTGTTAGCCATCTATTAGAAAGAGAGGAAGATGACCATGAACATTATTTACCTTCAATAATTGTTTTTCTTATTATGAAAAAGTACTTTGCAAAAAATATATAGTCATATTGTGATACCTACCTATTCAATAAGAATGAAAATTGAATAGGAGACACTATCCCTATTCATTTCTAATTTTCTAATTTATTTTTTAGGCTGAGGTTTCATAGTCTAACTTCAAAAGGAAATCAAGTAGAATTCAGCAAATATAGTGTGGCAAAAGATACTATAGTGAAAATTGATTGGGATTTCCTTTCTTCAGTAAACAATTCATTCTGGCTATAATTTATTCATGAAATGACTCAGCAGTCAGCCTTGGTCACTTCTGATAATATTTTGATTGTAAGATATTTGCTTCATTTGGTTACCTGCTCATTCAAGCAACATACCTAAACAAGTCTGGGATACATATTCTGTTAAAACCCTTGGATCTTGGCAAAGTGACATGTTTCATCCTCCACTGTGAATATTTAATATAGAAATTCAGTTGAAAGAGTAACAATAGGTGCAGTCTATAACAGAAATTCCATATATATATTTTACTAGCAGGTGTGATATGTTTATGTTTGCTTTCTTGTACATATTCATCTCTCCTAATTAATACTCCCCTCTTACTATAATCTAGATGGATACATTTGAGAGAAGATAGGGATCTATCTCCTTATTATATGAATAGTGACAGTTACTGGACTTAATCTTTGGCTTCTTTGGTCTGCAGCAGTGACATGGAATCATGAAAACAGTCCTTAAGGGGAAACCTAGGGAGGTAGAACTCATTTAGCAAATACAAAGCAGTCACGTCTATATCCCTTTTTCAGACTCTTCAGTCGAAGAGTCATCTTATGGACAACCAGGCAGCATATGTGAGGACAACATCAGGAAAATATTCCATAAGCTGGCATTTAGAGAAGATTCATGAAGCACAGCTTCTTCTATGCTTTCTCTACCTCACACAAGCAAAATTCACATCTCCTAAATAAGAAAATTTTTGCTAAGCAAAGAAACAGTGCAAAAGGACAGGTCTGGATGCCAAACACCAGTCTTTACAGTATTTATTGCTAAGTTGTTCTGCTCTTACTGATTTGTTATAACACTTTCTTTTGCATTCTTAGGCACAGTTCAAAACCTGCAACTCTTTTCCATTTCTAATTATAAACTTCAAAGTCTGCATCAGTCTGGATCGTGATCTTTAGCTCGGAAACTAGTATGCTATAGCTTCTCCTATCATGGGTTGTACACTAGTTTTCTGTCCAATGGAGAACAGAATAGGAGGAATATAAATTGTTTTCTTCATCTTTAGGTTGCAATCTCCCTTGAAATGGTTCTGTTTTCCAGTTTAAATTTCAGTGGCTCTGAATCAGTTCTTCATAAAATACTGAAGTCCTATCCATGTTTCTTCCACCGTTTTTGAAGAGATTTCATTTGTACAAATTTTCAGAAGAAAAAAGCTGGTTATGATGGCCTTACACAGCAACCAATATGGATTTGTAGGGTGTACTGAAATGCCAGAGAGCAAAGTTTATCTTTGGTTGCATATGTTTCTTCTCTGTGCTCAGTATTCCATTCCCCAGACATTACCCAGATATTGCCAACTTGCAATATCTACCTGCAAAGGCAGAATAACAAATAAATAAATAAATAAACCATATAGAAATAGCAAAGAGCATGGACCAAAATATATGCAAACATGCAAAAAAATACATGCCTATTCTTTTTTGGCACTTGGATATGATATCATAGAGTTCATTACTTGGCACGGCAGTGTGTGTCCCCTCCCCTCAAAAAAAAAGAAGGAAAGGAGAGGAGAGGAGAGGAGAGGAGAGGAGAGGAGAGGAGCGGAGAGGAGAGGAGAGGAGAGGAGAGGAGAGGAGAGGAGAGGAGAGGAGAGAAAAGGGAAAGGAATAAGTGTTGTTTCCTTTGTTTCCTATCACTTGTACCCATTTCAAATCATAGATAAATAACGTAGATGATAAAACTTTTGCGGTAGGAACCTGATCTCTTACTATGTAAATGTATGGAACACCAAGACACCAAACTACTATGCATGATCAATAGGATATATTTTTGTATGAAAATATTTTATTTCCACTAAAGGAGTTCCCATGGGTAATTCAGTTTATATATACAAATATTTAGTTCTTGTTCTGATGGTTATATACATAAGAAATCAACAGACAATAAAAGAGAAAACAAAGGTGTTTCAGATCCCAATCAATCATTTATTCAAGTACCAAAAAAAAAAAAAAACAAAAATAAAAGTGTTAAGTGGGAATATGAATCTGAACTATTAGTACATTAAAATGTTTCAGATATCTAAGGGTGTATAAATATATTTATATATAATTTTTTGTCCATTGGAGTGGAATTTCTGCCAAATGAAACTGTAAGCTGGTGATTTTAATTAAGATCTCCCCATTGCTACTTATGATTTTGCATACATTATGGATTAACATAAGAAATGCTAAAAATGAACAGGTCTCTTGTGCATTAGTTAAAACTTCAAGAATATTCAAACAAATTTTTGCTTGTTCGTTTGTTTATTTTCACAGATAGGATTTCTCTAGTATCTCTACTTGTTTGATATTCGGACAAGTTATACGTTGCTATTGTTTTCAGATATGCATTCTACCTGAGAAAGAGCACTGTCATTTTTAGATACAGATTTCCTTCTTTGTTTCTATTTTTTTAAACCATTCTTTATTCTATGCACAGCAGCACCACTTGCTGTCCAGAGCATTAAATAGCTTTAGAAAAGGCGTGAGTCTTTTTATTCAGTTTATTCTTTATTCTTTTTTTTTTCTTTTAAATTAACCACTTGGATATTCTGTAAAATCATACTCAAGTGTGATGAGAAACCCTGGCCAAAGGAAAACTGAAATAAGTCTTTTTTATTCCTTTTAGCCAATACAATTTTTAAGGTACTGCTTACAATAACAAGAGATTAAAGTAATAGACTTTGGACATATTTTTAAAGAAATGGCTAAATGGGAAAAGGGAAAAGATCTACTATTTAACCCCGCATTTTGCTCCAGCAATAGATCACAATACATAATGCTCTTATTCTGTGATGGTGGTTTTTTTTTTTTCCTTGCTCTGGAATGAAAATAAAACCTTCAAAAGTTGAGAACATAGATTGTTTTTTTTAGAGTTTTTCAGTATGTGCAGTTTGGTGGCTTTGGGAGGGGGAGGGATAGGCAGAAATCTTTATTAAAAAAAAAAGAAAAATAATTTCTTTAATTGTTCTATGGCTAAAATAGTATACAATAACCAATAACCAATAACAATAACAATAGACTCACAGAGAGGGAACAATACAATTCACATCATTGTTGCTAATGCATTGCTCTAAGATAACATGTAAGATCATATTCACTATTATCCCTTCTTATTTTTCAGTCACTCCACAAGTATGGTCTCAATGCCTTCCTCTAGTCCCATTTTATCAGTACTCATTTATATTTATTACTAAGTGGTTGATTAAAATGTTGAACAGACCCATGGCTACTGATCTTAGCAGAGCACCATTTAAAAGAAAATTCAATAATAACTCACCTGTCCATTAGCCAGCTCGTGATCCACTTGTTGTGCGATTCAACCCTTTCATTAGAATGTCATATAGTATTAAGTCAAATAAATATGTTATGAAATTTCAGCTCTACTTATCAAATCCATAATCTTATCAAGGCTGACTGTGAAATCAGATTTGCTTGATGAGATATATATTCCCATAAATCATGTTGACTACCAATAATGATATTCTCAACATTTATTTCATTATGATTTAAATCTTGTATCGTTTTATCTCCAATATTAGTCCAGGATTTATGCCAACAATTTTTCAGAGAGCTCCTAGTGCTCTTGAATCGAACTGGTCCAGAACTGCTGGCTTGAATTTGTTTCTAAGAAGTGGCTTCAAAGTCAAAGTTTGATGGATAAAGAGATTTGGTGAAAAGAACAGAAAGTCTATTTTTGGAAAAGAAAGTTAACATTGAGGAATGAGTTGCTAGCTGCTCTCTCCACACTTTTCTTCTCCCACTAGCTACTAGCTGCTCTGTCACACAGATTGCAATCAGATTTCAGAACTATTGTAACTCAAAGACAATCAGAGAATTTGAGTCACTGATGACATTTGAAGATACAGCCATTTTCTAGTGCCTGCAAGTGGCTGCTCTTCTAAATTCCCTTTTCCTTGGTGGGAGATCAAGTTAGGTGAGACATAGACCACAAACAATATTTCTTAGAAAACCTTTCATTCAGCTGTTGTTATTAACAGAATTAAGCTGTTTTATTAATCACAATCACTAGTTCATGTAGCAAGAAAAAAAAAGTGTAAAAATATGGATATAATCACTCCTGCTATCTAACCCATAATGTATACTGCCAAAACCATCTGTATCATTACCAAAGCCTTAGCATAGACCTATGCATAGTCAGCAGTATATTCAACAGCAGTTCTGCATAGATAACAGCAGTTCTAATGCAGGGCCATTTTCAACAATACTGTTAAAAGCAGTAAAAGTCATGTGCTATTTTCATCAAGACTACTCTGGCCGACAGAGATGATTCACCAGGAAAGAAGGCTTTAGCAATAGATATGCATATATTCTAAACATGCATTCATAAAGAAAAAACACTTTTGACAACAACCTTATGGAGGCTGGAGTAACTAAGATTCTGACCTCTAGTAAAAGTATAAAAATCTCTTGTGACAAATTGGCTCTCACTTGAACTAATTTCTTTGTAAAACTCTTTGTATTTGTATACTTCTACATCTCATGCTTTGTCACCTTTAGCTTTTCCTTTTAATTGTGTAGGTCTTTACCTGCTTAAGATCATTGTTGCTCTTTTTAGACTCATTAAGACGCCTGTATTACGGTCAGAAAGCTAAAAACTGAAACTGCCAGAGTTAGGCTTCACCCAAGCTGTAATTCCAAAAATTAATTACTGTTCAGTGAACTGCTTTGAGCTACATGGGAGTGCACATAAGTTGCTGAGTTACTACCAGATGGCCAAAAAGCAGGATTGTAACATTATGATTATAATGTATGTGTGGACATAGAACAAGCATATTATTATCAACAGGGTTATCAGAAGTCATTAGATCACATAATCTAATATATCTGATCAATGCATATATTCCTGTGCATTTACATCTATAGAAGCAGCTGCTAAAAGTGAAAAATGTTTTTAAAATATGACATAGAAAAATATTATCATTTATGTTTTCTTGGGAAAATATTCTGAATGCATACACAATCCTTCAGGCTCAGAGTCTTCATTTTTACTCCTATTAAATTATGCTTTCCATGCAACATTATTAACATTTTTTTTTCAGTTTAGTTATTACATTTGCTACTTAACTCTTTTTTGCGTTTTGATTTAAATACTTAAGATTGATATAGTTAAAATATACTGATACTCTGAGAAGAAAAACGTGAAAAAAATGCTGGTCTACTAGGTTATTTATTCACCTCAGACGTTAAATTCTTTTGTCTGTGTTTAACAAGATCACACATGCAAGATGACACTGAAGACTTCACTTAAGCCTCAAAATTCAAGAAGTTCATGGCTTAAGCCTGCATAGCTTGGAACTGCAAGATAATGTAGGTAGTTGCTACTGATGGTTCCTGCATCTTTTGTAAGCACAGCAAAGGCTGTGTGGAGGTTAGAACACCAAATTAAATGAATAATTACTCAACTGCTTCTTCAACATGAGCATATTTTTAGAGATTGAATTTTGGAGGGTAATTCTTTCCTTAATCATAGTTTGGCCTCCCTTGTCTTCTGCATGAAGCAGTTAGTAATGGTCTTCAGAACAACCGTTTTTCTTCACATCTGATCTCCCTGATCTAGTAGCACATATGCCAGTGCGTATGCATGCCTTTTCTGTAATTTTACTATCTCTGTGTGTGATTTTCTGCTTATTCCCTTACCATATTGCACACAATTTCTTACGTTCTTCCTGACCGATGCACAAATGAACTTCTATTGTTAAGAATCTCCTATTAATCAGTATAAAGGTCCACCACAGTTGTGACAGGTTTCAAGAGGAATTTTCTCAGCAGAGCTTTATGCCCCAGCTTGAATGATTGACGGATCTCACAGGCAGCCCAGTGGCCGGAGCATGAGCATCTTCCCCAGAGATTTCCATCTTTCCCATTGCTGATTTTTGAGTAATTCTAGACAATTCTTCCATGGCTTCTATAAAGCCAGCAGGAGCAGAAGATGTACCTCCAGTTTGGGTTCCCATGCAGCCCTTCCCAGGCACCCTCCACCCCTCTCACAAGCAGCGAACACTGACATTAACTTGAAGCTGAAGAACTGACTCTGAGGTGTAGTCCTGTGCCACTTTGGTTGGAGGTGTGATAGAGACCTTCATTGTATGACAATTCTGGAAAGCTCCTCTAAAGCCCTGTTACAATCTGAGTTATCACTGAGTTGCCTCTTTGGTTGAAATATTATGAACTAGAGTATATGCCTTTGAAGTATTTGCAAGGACTTAGAGACTTGCACAGCTCTGCTCTCAAAATCTGATAAAACTGCTGAGAAGTTACTTGGAAAGTTAATAGATTTTTTTGCTTTGATAGGAACAGCTTTAATTTTAGGTTCATTATATTGAGACATACCTCAAGTTGCCTCTGGATAGGATGAATAGGATTTAACTGGCTAACTGTAGACAGATGCAATTCAGATAGCTACCATTTTTAGGAAATTTTTTAGTCAATTGTCTCATCCTAAAGTCATTATCTAAAATAAATCAGGCAATTTGTGAAATAGAAGTGCTGTTTCTCTTCACTTACAAAAAAATGAGCCCAAAATGACTTGTTCTGATGTTTACATCTGCACTGCTTCTGTGTGAACATACAGATTAAGTTTAGTAAGAACTGTAGTAAGAACTACAGATTAAGTTTAACTATGGTGGGAAACAGATAGAAATGCAAGAGAAAAAAAAACTGCAAAGGAATTGGAGAGGGCCATCCAGTGATCCCAATATAAGATAACAGTTATGTAAATGCCAGTCATGCCTTTACATTATACCTGATTAAGAAAGAATTTAGATGTTTATTTTTAAGAATCTTAAAGGATATTTAAGAATTTTTAAGAATCTTCTATTTTTGGGTTGAAGAATGCTTTTCAATTAAAGCTCCAGAAATAGGCAGTATTTTATTTTACACATAAATGATTCTCAAGAAATCTAATATACTAAAATAATACAATTTTATCCCATATCAAATAATAAGACCATTAAAATAATATCATACAAAGAATGAGACTTGCTGTTACTAAATGCCTTAGTATTATTACTCTGACGTCCAATCAACTTGAAAAATTGTTTAATGCTGGTTATGCTCTCTACCCTATCACGAAGATTAGCTCTTAATTGGTATATCTACAATAACTGCAAAGATAAAAATGATTAAAAGGAGAAGTCAGAGGAAACATATGCTCAGAATTTCATTTATAAATATATTTCAGATGGATATTAAATTGCAGTAATATTAGATCATAGCCCAATTATTTTGTGATACAACTGCTTTTCATGGTAGATTTAGACTATAAGTCTATCAAAGTGAGCCACAGAAAGAATATCTGATACCCAGTCAGAGTGTAAGAGCTCTTTAATTATATGTATCTGTTCTGCTGATGTAAAGGTGTGGACAAGGAGGGCTAGCTAAGGCTTCTTAATAGTTCTGTATTTCAGAGTCTATCAGTCCAATAGAAGCTGTGTTAACTGAATCTGTTAGCTCTACTGTGCTACTCTTCTTGTTGCAGACATATAAATCCATTTAAATAGAATGCTGCATGGAATTTTCAAATAGCCCTATGTATATGAATTTATTTATTTCAGCTACCTGAACCATGTCTATTTCCTCTCATGAAAATGTAGTCATCACGCCATCTTGAAATACACTCTCATGTGACAATCACTGAAGATGTCCCAGATGAAAATCTGGAATTCAGAAATAATTTAACCAGGTGAAATTGATAGAAACTAACATTGACTAAGTTCTTTCCAAATGACCATGCACAAATTAAAACTCATCCTTTGCCTTAGTTAATTAATTGGAGGGGTTTTTTTTAATTAATGTTGTTGTAATTTTAATTATAAAGATTTAAATTTTCAGTCAAAATATTATATATCAAACAGAACAATAATCTGTTCAAGCGAAGACTGAAAAACTGAATTTTGAATCAGGGCATACAAATAAAATTTTGATCATCTTAGTCCCTACAACTCTTTTCATTGATTAAGAATTTCCCTGATAGTCTGCTGCCCGAACTGTGACCAAGTTTATATTTTCCATTGCATCTATGGCATCTAAAATAAGCCATAACTGAAACTTTCTTGTGCCATAATATTTAATGAACATCTAGAAGATCCTCCTGTGTTTGGAAGTGTGTTAGATATCCTACATCATGTCTATTATATTGTACGAGCACAGGTGCAGGAAAGGTTTACCCTTCTGTCTTTATTTGTTGCTAGGATCTATCTGAATTTGTCTGATATGTTCTCTATTATATAAAGCTGAGGGAGGGGGTAATTTTAATATTACACTCTATATAAATTATATTATGCATGAAATTCCTTCTATCTGCAAACATTGTCTTCATCATAAAGCTTGGTTTATTTCAGGGAAATTAGTTAAAGTCAGAACTGAAAAATTCATCTTTAGGAAAATTTTCCCAGGTTTAGCTAATTTACAAACTTGACTGGAAAATCAAATTTTCTGAGTTTTTTAGTGTGCTTAATCTGATTCATACATTCAAAAGGTTCCATTCACATTGTGTCAATTTTGTCTTTTGTCTAAGAATGGTTTTTTGTTTCCAGATCTTAAAAAGTGATGTTTCTACCATATTTTCATAGCAGTTGTCATCCCATCACCAGCATACAAGGATCAAATAACAGGATACAAGACACAAATCAGAAACAAAAGAATAAAGAAAAGAAAAGGAGAAATATTGGTGTCAAAGTGTTAAAATAGAAAAGAATTTCCTGAAATGATGAGAGTGATTGCGCAAAGATGTAGCTGAAAGGAAGTATTTTGATCATAAGTTTCTCTAAGAAAGACCGTTAGGTATTGGAAAAGCAGATCAGGAGAGACAGGGAAAAAATGGGAATGAGGACAGTTACACAAAGAAAGAGAATTAGAAATGATGAAGAAAAAAGATCAAAGACAAGAGAAGTAGCAGGATCCTGACTGACCATCAAGATGTCCTAGAACATGTAAAATACCTATCACCAGTAGTTAAAGGATTGACTTGTATTCTAAATACCTATTTTTCATTTTCTCACCTTGGACACAGAGTTTTACTAAAACATACAGTGTAAAGAAAAGGCTGTAAAAAGTGCTAATTCTATACAATGCATAGGGTTTTAATGGTATTCAGTAACTAAGGACTAAAGAGTATAGATAGGCTGATCAGGAAGAAACAAGAGTGTGAACAAGAGTGTTCATTAATAAGAACCACCCATTCCGGGGCCTGTACCAGGCAAGGTCCTGTGAGAATGTGAGTTTGCGGATGAGACAGGAATGCATAAAGATAGCTGAACATAGATTGCAGAGACAGACAACTTGCCTTCGGACATCTAATATCTCTGAGTTTCCTTTGGCTTCTGATTTTAAGAAAAATAATGATTGTACTCTGTTCAGGATTATTAAAGATCATATAAGTGTCTATGTTTTTATAATCTAAAATTATATGTATATTATATATAAAAATGTAAAATTATTTGCCTATGTGTATACATAGATGATAGATAGACAGAGAGATTTTTACCCTAGCCCACTACAATAAGAAAAGTAATGGAAATTTATCTTGAGTCAAAATGGAATGGAGAACAGTATAGTATGAAGATCAATAAATCAAACTTCTTACTAGTGTAAAAAGTACACTGTATTGCTATGTCCCCCAAGAACAAAAATGTTACTACAATATACTGAGATTGGGTTCGCCCTTTCTTACAATGTCAAAGGAAGAAACTCATTTATTTAGTTTTACTGTCAATAGATAAAACATGTTTCCAGTCCTTAAGAACAGCAACAACAAAAACACAAAACACAAGAACGTAGTGGTTTCAAGAAGGAGCTATCTGCCACAGAGAAGAAAACAACAAGGAGCACATACCTCATTTAGGCAGACACTGCAAGACTGTCAGGAAGGGAGAGAGATGTGCGCGGACTTCTAAAATGCACAAGCCTAAGACAGAGAAGTTCTGTGATTATAAACTCTCACAAGCAGCCATGCAACAAGGAGGGCTTAACTAAATAAATAAATACTTTGGAATCAAAGGCTTCTCTCCCAACTGTTTTGTCTGAAATTAAACATTCAATAAATTTATCAGATAAACTTTATTTTAGCTTTATATTTTAATCAATTTTCATCCGCAGGTGAAAAAAAGGAGGAAAGGAAATCAGCAGGAAAGAGGAGGGTTTTTTTTTTTTTCTGTTGTTGTTTTTTAATTCTGAGAAAGCTAATACTAAGACCTGATCTGAAGATTACTATAGATTGCTTGAGTAGTAAAACTGACACACTACACACAGTTTTACAGCATTGCTTGTGAGCATCAGGAGTTCAGAAAGACCAAAAATCAAATAAATACAAAGCAGAGTACATTTAAATGAATAATTTCTCATCCTTTCTATTCCAGGCTTGTTGGCTTTGATTGAACTTATATTCAACCAAACAAGAAACAAAATATGTCATCAGTTTCCTACGACTAGTTGGCATCATGATTAAATGCAACCCGTTTTGCAGAAGCTGGATTTCAAATGAATATATCAGGTCAAACATTCCTCTCAAGGAAGGACATGGCTCACTTGGTAAGTAGGTTACAATCCAGTAGTATTTGTTTTAATTCAGGCAAATAAGTAGTCATATATCTTCAAAGACTACAGTCTCTGCTTTGAGCTTGAAGGATATCATCTGGGAAACAGGGACTCTGAACAGGGTTTGGATGTTGTGATAACCACCTGCATATAAGTGCTTAAATGAAGCCATCAGCAGAGCTAACAATTCTCAGGTAAATCAAGAGAATGAATTGCAGTAATTTACTGCTGTATTTGAGCTAGTGTCACTATAAATAGAAAGTCTGTGCCCTCATTTTCTGACAATATTTCTAGAAGAATTGTGATCAACTGATTAGGAGGTTGGAAAATATAACTCATATACTTCCCTTCCTTTTCTCTATTTCTTTTCTTGCTTTGTTTAGTTTTGGGCTTTCCAAACATTTGCAAGTGAAGTTATTGAAGTTTTGAGGAAAATTATGAGCTACTTTATTCTTTACTGAAAAATTCAATATCAAATAATAGTGATAGTTGCCAAGGTCACTAGAACAGCCTGCCAGAAACAAGCAGAGTAGGAGGCAGGGCTCATTGTCATCTTGAAAAACTGATATAAAAAGCTATTCTTCATCATCCTTTTAGTCTAAAATACTACTAGTTATATTAACTAGCTGCATGTATGCTCACAGTATACTCAGGGTTCTGCATATAATTATTACTCATTTTAAATTCATTAACACCTTCATAGTTAAGCTAAAGTTTAATGTCAACATTATATGATTAAGTGAAACTAGCAATATCTTATTTATATTATGTCTTCACATAGTGTATTTATAAACACTAAATTCATTTTGTCTAAACGAAATAAACAGTGTTGTACATTTTAGCTTTGCATCTTTTCAGGATTTCTTGACTATTCCACAGTTAGCAGATCACTTCAAGGATAATTTAATTTGTTCTTAATTAGCATTTTTCCTTTTTAATTTCATCCTTTTCTCTATGAAAAATGTATAGGGAATAATTGAAAATTGGTAAAGACACACAGTAGACACAGAGCACAATATTTATAAAACACTGGTAACCAACAAAACACAAGTTGTTTCCACTATATATTACTCTTCCAACTGAAGTTTTGTATTTAGGCATGTTACAGATTATGAGGACAGAGATTTTTTTCTATTTTCTTCTGGTTTTGTCTTCCTCCAGACAACAGAAAAGCACTGTCACTTCAAATACATAATCTAGGTACGTAAATTGGGCAGTTTCAAAAGGCAGTGTTTACAAGTTCAAGGGCCTCTTTGAACAAGATAGGACAATATTTCAAATATTTTTGTAGCTACTCCTGTAATTTTTTAGTCATAGGTTATACCACAGATAATCTCCCAGAAGAACATGATTAATGTGTCCCAGTCCTACTTACAGTACTGCAACTCTACATTGATATTGCTGCACTTAGTACAATTCCATTTCAATTTTTGAGATTTGTTCTTTTTCTTCTTCAACATGAATTTCTGGTTATGACTCAGCCTAAATGAGACGATATATGAGGAATCAAGGAGCAGGTCGTAGGAGAGAATCTGAATGATACTGGCTTAGGCAATGACAAAATGTGAAAGTTGTTATAAGGGTTGGTCTACCCAGAAACACAGTGATTAATTAAATACAAACACCTCATAGGTCAGTTTTTTATTAACAATTCTGTAATAAAAGATGAGATCTCTCCTGGAAAAATATTCTGGTTCTAGATTTGGCCTGTGTTTCCCAGCTGCAACTAACATGAGATCCTCACATTCTTCCAGTTTAGGATTTGAATCTTGAGGACATTTAAGCCTAAGAGGCTAGCTACCTATTAATATTTATTAGCATGTTGAAACTTAAAAGAATATCACTATTAGGAATCTTTTATTTCTATTATGCTTATAAAATTGTACTACTGGTGTGTTTCCTTTAGGTAGTTACATCATTATGAATAACTTAAATAAATTAAACTGTGATTAAGAATTTCAGTGGAGATATTTTAAGGTCTGTTCTTTAGGATACTTTGTTTTCTCTGAACCTAGACCTTGGTTTTCTTTTGTTCTCATCTTATATCTTAGGTTAACTCTGTTTTCTTATTTCAAGTCACCTTAAATATAGGACTTAAGCCATTAAGCCTATAAATTTAATCAAAGCAGTTCCCAAGAACTCCTAAAATAGTATCACTTTGAGATATCTTTTTCTTCTATTGTGATATTACAAATTTTGATTTATCTTTTTTCTTTTTTATTTCCAAAAAAGATGCAATGGAGACAAAATCAGCTCTCAAAATCACTCAGAAAGAAGAGGTAAAAATTAACCTTTCTTCCTAGTTCCATCTTTGGCTGAATACACTGGAGGTGGGTCTGCACAGTTCTTAAAAAAATCCTTACTTGCACAATTTCAGCTGACTTGAATGGTAAAATTTATCTCTTGCTTTCTTCTCTCCAGTAACTTTAATTTGCAAAAGAGTTGACCTTGCCGGTAGTTTGGTTACAGCCCATTGCATTTGTGACACAGCCTATGTTCGGGATTTGCATAGGCTAATTGCATTCCCAGATCTCCATCCTCCCAGGTATTTCCTCACTGAAATTTGTCAAAACAAGTTTCTGCTTTAGTTTTAGATTTTTGCAATTTAGTAGCTGTTTACAAATGTACTGGATTTGGAAATTTACATAACATTTGCATAATATTTTACCCCTGTGTCTAGCAACATTCCTATTCCACATCAGATGTTCGGACACGTAATTGCTTCAGCCTGCCATTACCTCAGAAAAAGTTTTCTTTTTGGAAGTAACTGGTAACTTCCTGGTATTGTTAATTGTCTATTTCATTTGTTCTAGGCCCAGTGGCTGGAGTTCATAAGACTTTTTTCTTTTTAGTTGAACTCTTAACATCTTTGAATACTCTCGCAATAGTTGGCAGATTTAATCTTGGCTGGAACTACCTTAACAGAAAAAAAAATACCACCATCACTGTATCTGTAGCTAGTTCAGCACTCCACTGCAAAAGAAAGGATTCTTACTTATTTAGGAGGACTGAGGAAGAGAATTTGTAATTGCAAGTCCAAATTAATTTCCTTGAAGGTTTTCTGCCAGTGGACCCAAAAAACACATTTGCAAAGCATTTTCCTTCTTCATATGTTTTCAAACCTGAGAGAACACAATGTTTTATTTGGGAAATCAATCAGACACACTTTTGCACATATTCTTTTCAAGGCAGAAACCCAAGAGAAAGAAAACGTGCAAAGTCTTTTCTTGACTTCACGTCCAGTAATGGTATCATAAGCATAATACAGCATTATCTTTCTAAGCTGACACGATATTATCAATAGAGTAATCTCACTCCCTTCATACAGCAGTACCTTGAGTGTTGCTTACACTTCACTTAAGGGACATCTTTAATGTGTTTTCTTCCACTTCCATGGCTACCATCATCAAACTTACAAAGATGTATTTTAACATTTTGACTTTTGCATGGATTTTAAATTAGATACTTCATTTTCATGTAGTTCTTCATGAGAGCTTTAAGCAATGCAGGATTTGTTGTCCTACTACTTTGTTATTGTTGTTGTTGTTAAAAGCTGTCCCAAGTCCTTTGCTTTACCAGCTGATCTCTCATCTGTCTTAAGTAGAATATGGTACAATGAGCTTTTAACTTTTTCACCTTGGCTTTGTTTTGCAAGGTTGCAAACATATTGCAAGGGAATAAATTTATAGAAGTGACTCATCCCAAGTGTGCTCATGAGCATCTTGTGCTGACAAGAACTGTGTGAGTGAACTACACATCTGAGCAGAGTCTGAAAACAAGTATTTACTAAGTACACAATAAGCCAAATTGCTATGAAAACTGTTGAAGGGCAGGTGATAGAAGGCAATTTTATAGCGAGTTGAGTGGGGGACAGCTAGTAAAGCATGTTTTGAGTGCTTCCAGATGTGTGGCTGAAACTGTGAATGTCAAATCCATTATGTCTTTTCTTGATTACAATAACTGGAAGCATTATAAAACATTAGTCTGCCAGCACATCTGTGAGTGCTGTGATTTTAAATACTAGTTCACGGATTATTTTTCTCTCTCTCATCTTGACTGTGAGAGTGCTGCAGAATTCATGGAAGTGCTGAATCAACTGATACTACAGTAAAAACTTCTTTTTACTCTAGTTAAGAATGATCAATGCTTTGAACAGGCTCTTCTCCCGCTTTACAATAGCAAAAAAAAAAAAAAAAAAAAAAAAAAAAAGCCACAACTTATGGCTGTTAAATTATTCGGTCAGACTTGGTCCAGGACGAAAAACAAAATGTTTCCTGGTTGTTATTAAGTGTTCTTCCTACTCTGAGGAAACTTAGTTACCATACTGGCCAACCAGACTTGCTTCCAAGTCCTTGCAACAAGTCCAACTTCCATACTCTGAGCTATACCTGCAGCTAACAACACAGTATTTTCTGCCTTCTCTAAGAGCATTGGAATAGGGAAAACTAGGATCAGGAGTAAATAACACAGAAACAATTATAATGGTTTTCTTAAAGTTACTTAAAGAACTTGTGCCTTTCTCATTACCTATCCATTTAATATGCTTTTTCTGTAATCTATACAGAGGTAGGCACTGAGGTAATGCTTTTGGCAATTAATTCTCAGTGATATGCTATGAACATCCAACAAAACTGTAGTGGATGTTAAATGAGAGCTGCTGACTTCCCTGGGTAGGTGAACACAATACAGGTTCCCCAGGCTGCCTCATTCCACAGTGACAATGAGGACGCCTCTAGGCTTTCTCTTTCTCTCAAACCTAACCCTAGCTGTAACTCTAACTCTAACAATCTTATCAGGACTACATTATGCCAGGCACTATCATACGTGGCCCAGACAATAGCAGAAGCTTCTCAGAGCACAGAAGAAACTTCCCTGACTGCCTCGTTCCAGAACAACAATGGTGCCTCTCAGTACAAACGAGGTCATTAATTTAACCATTTTATTCTATGTAAGATGCAATAACTTGTTAGTCAAACCTGTGATACTTTTTTTTTTGTTTCTTTTTGCTTAAGAAGTCTCATTCTAATAAGGTATGATACTAGAAACCTTATTAAGGCAAATACAGATGATCACCGAAGGGGAATTACTTTTGTTACCATTGGTTTGGACAACATTGTAAATACGACTGCTTGGAAGCATCATGGTTATTTTTGAGGGAATTTGGAAGTTTCATACCATGGGATTTTGGAACCATGCTGCTCATAAGAGGCAGGCATAAATACAAGAAGACCATGAGACAGAAAATCCGAAGTTGCTGGTATGACAGATTGGTATTGTTCTGTAAGAAACTACTAGTGCTGGGGGATTGTAAGTTCCTGTGGAAAACTGAAAAGCTTATTTTATTGATGGGATCACTGTGCCACAGTTATTCACTAGAGCTCCCTTGTGTTCTGTGGTAATGCTTGATCTGGTTCAGATTATATGAGCAACTGTTAGGATTAAAGAGCTAGGGGAGTAGCACACTTCCTTTCACACTTCAATAGTACTTTTGTAGCAAGGGCTCTCCACTTCTGATATTTCAGGTGAAAAGAACCATAATTTTATTATGTCACTGACTCTTCAACACAAAGTCAAGCACTCAGTCATGATACTCAGGAGTCACTCTTCCTTCTCCCTTCTCCTTTTTTAAGGAGAAGATTTGTTAACAAGTGTGGAGGCCCACTTCAGAAACAGTAGTAGTAAACAACTAACTGCAGAGATAAATGTCTAATCAGCAAGGAGCAAAGCAGGAAAAGGAA
>JAWLRI010000144.1:818564-837519 GCA_034781795.1 Crypturellus tataupa
AAAAGAAGTTGGTTTGAGAACAAAGTTGTCTCACTCTGCATCCCAGACTGAGTCCGTGTCTTTACAAGATGCAACAAACAAGCAAGGTAGTACACCCAGAATTTTCAGAAGCACCAGGTAAATCATTATTTGAGATTCCACATCCATTACTCAGTCAGGGTTCTAGACTTTCTCTGATATTTTTACAGTGGGCATTTAAAGCCCCTGGTGCAAATCATCAGAATAAGAACTCAATAAACACTGATTAACTGTCAAGTGAAGCAATTTATACAAGCCATCGGTATCAACAATAACACGAAAACTGGGCCAATGTTTTAATAAGATCCACTTGTACTCATGCAACTTCTTTTTTCTTCACAGACTATTTACTTTAGCTTGAAGCATTTGAAATCTGGATGCCAGTCATAATTGCCACTAGGGGTTTAAGAATACTGCTACAGAGGAATGAAGCTGATGAGTAGGACTCACACACACTTCTGTGTGCTGTAATCAGAGAAACTATTCTGATGAAGAAATATGTTTAACATTTAAGAAATGAGGAAAAGAAAAGGATGCTGAGACTACAGATGTGCTGGCCTTTGTCTATCATCTAGGAAATACCACTGTCATTTGACAAGTGGGCCTAGATTGCTAATAGCTCCATGGCAAGCTTACAAGTATCATATAAGGAACCTGTTACAGCACAGAATGATAGTGAATGATAATGTAACTTGAGATGTGCTGAATGTATCAATAATTATAGCATCTGAAGCAGAAGGGACTCTGTCCTACTGTCGAATTTGCTGTCCTGTGAACAGTCAGTAAATAACTGAAGGGGAGAAGCAGCCTGAGGACAGGTTAAGCATGACCACTATCTCAGTTTTACTCTACTGTAGTGCAGACTGAAAATCAGATGACTCCCCTATGGGTGAACTTGCAGCATACATGAAGTTTTGGAGTGATATAAGGAAACATTTCCATGAGGTAGCCTCAGGCAACGTGCTGCACTCCCTTAGAGTGGCATAACATTTTGTAACTTCCATGTATGCCAGATAAATCATGTTGTAAAAAATGAATTTTATTAACTAATTGACTTATTTTGTGAAAAGGCAGTTGTTTGGAGGCCAAGCTTGAAAGGTAAAGCTCTTTTTCTTCAATTCAGCTGATTCTTTCTGAGTTGATACAGTCTTGAATTTGAAGTACTGCAGCCAATTTAAGAGCATTGCTTTCTTTGCAGGACCTATGCTTTCAGGAGGTTTTGTGCTCTGCTACTGTACTTCAAATACAAGGGAAACATATTTCTTTGAATCTCAGTTGTTTAAAGCCCTGGTTGTTGTAAATGTGCTAATGGTATGACAATCAACAAAGTAACAGGCAAATGCTTCTACTGCAGGACTTTCACAAGTAGCAAAGGGATAACTGTGAAGGATATAGGCTGGGAAGAGAGAGGGAGTCAGGGGGAGAGCAAAGGGAAAATGTTAAATAGTTGAGACAAAGAAGAGCTCTGCTCCACTACAACATGAAAATCCTTCTCATAACTGATATGAAAGCAAAATCTGCCTTCATCAACCAGGACAACAAAAAACCAAACTCGAATCTCAGTGAGTAATGTAACCAGAAAAACAAATGTCATGAATATTTGCAGTGCAAGCCAAGAGGAAATTCCCTAAACCTTGATTATCAAAGTAATTAACCACTAGAACTAAATACAAAATTTGTCTTTTTTTTTTCTTTTTACTGAACTTTTTTTTATATATATCTCATTTTAAAGAGTCCTATAATTCATAGTATGCTGGAGGTTAGATTAAATAGCCTTTTGGCCAGCCAGTCTGTGGACTATGTGTCTAGAACTAATTTTTATTCTTTAACTGCAGCAACTTAGGACCAGCAGTTTTTCATCTCTAACCCTTGGTCTTCTAAACAGCAGAAAATAATCCGCATTTTTACAGCCTCTTGTCATAGTTTGTGAAAGAATACTTACTCCATGCTCTTCTTCTTCAAACTTTTTCAGAATTTGACCAAAAAGCCTGCATTATCAGGTGGCAAGGAATAAATTCATATAAACTTCATGGAGTGATTTTTTCCTGCTTGATATCTAGTAGATGTTGAATTTCAGCTATGCGTTTATTACAGTTTGAAAGTAGTGGGGCACAGGGGAGGAAAGGAGATATCAAATACTGTGTTAGTTAATACACTCAACTGGCAATATCAGATTCACAAACAGTCTGTTGACCATAGGTCCGATCACCTTCCTTGGAGTGAATCAAATTCCGAAATTTGATGTGTGATCAAGTGATCAACTATAAGCCCAGCTCTGGCAGTATCGGATAGAGAAACAGTCTGTCAGATATAGCCAAGTTCACAAATAGAATGATTTATTCAAATGCAATATTTACAAAGCAGGTTTCGGTTGCAAGTACAGGAAATACTATACTACAGCATGGGGTTTTTAGCTAGCTGTAATGTACAAAATTGCAATCATTACTCACCGCAGAAGATGGGAGAGGGCTGTCTGTCTCAAATCACCTCCAGCAGTGTCCTGACCAGAGCCGGGGCAAATGCGGATCAGCCCCCTTGCAGGGGTAATCAGAAGTTACAATGAAATCTTCCCTCCAACTTCTTCCCTCTGTAACTCATCTTTTATCCTTTTTTTTTTTTTTTTTTTTAATATTTAGGTGGAGCTTGAGTGACTATAGTCATACTTACTACTGTTATTGATTGGTGAAAAAGTTTCTTGCTTTCATTTAAAGGTACAGTCAATTGAAAATCTAGAGCACATGCTCAGTGAGGAGCAGTCATACCTTGGAGATGGGTAACTTTTGGGATGGAGGTGTGTTTTGACATTATAATGAGCTTATAATGAGCAAAGTTCAAGCAAAGTTCATCCAAAGGAGTGATTTGTCACCCTTCTCAGCACTGGACATGTTATCATATATCTCCCATTCGGTAGCTACTGTGCGGCCCAGCACAGGGAGTACAACAGAGTTTGGCCGCGGTGTCTTGCCCTCAGCATCACCCTCCGTGACTCCTCTGTGCAGCTGCTCAGAGGGCAGGTTGTGCTGCCTGGGGAACCATGGAGGAGCAGAGTCTGTGCAAATCAACCATCCTGGAAGTGGCAAATATGTATCATCCCAAGCAACGTTCTGTATTGTCAAAACTTCTGTTAGGCTCTAGTTTTTCTCTAAGCTCCCCCTTTTTCAAGCAATTCTTCCACAGTATTGTTAAATTGCATCAGCCCGCCCATCTCTCCTCAACCTGAATTAGGAAACTCCGCAGTGCTTCTATCATTGTCACCAAGAGCATGCTGCATAAACAGAGGTTAATTGATACAGCATTTAAACTATGGCTGACCTTGGCGCAGTGCACTCAAACTGGCTGTAGAAATTGTGTCTGTTTCCTGAACTGCAAATTACTCTGTACCTCAAGAGAAATCTCATCCCTAGAAGATTTTCCAGCTCTCCCCTGACCTCAGCTTCCTGTCCTCAGCTTGGCTGGCAGCTTCCTCTTCCCTTCTTCCCCAAGGTCCGAAGCAGGGAGCCAAATCACACTCACAGGTGAGCTCCATGTAGACGCAAACTCTTTCAGATCCTCTTTCCACCACGATCTTTGCCTCTTGGTCCCCTCTTCGTGCTCCAATTGCCAATGCCTTTGATGCAAAATAGACATTACATTTTGGAGATTTGATGGCAGATATTTTAATACTCTATTCTCTCAGTAGGAATTGTGATTTTTTTTTGTAGTCACGTGGTATAAAGACAATCTTTTATTATGATTATGATTATTTTATTTTTAACTAGTAATGACAGGAGAAATAGCTTTAGTATATTCATGGGTGACTGATTTGTTAATAATTTCATTGTGCTTTTTATTTTTAATCAGTGATTCTTTTAACTCCCCTGCTAATTACTTTCCTTTTTCCCTTCCTCCACTTCAAAAAGCAACAACAACAAAACAGCAGATAAATAACACTAAAATATAAATGAGTTTTCAGTTTGCTTGGAGTTAGAGTGCTCTTTATTTTAATTATATTCAACAAATCTGTTCAAAGAGAAAAGCATACATTGTAATTAAAAGAAAAATAAACCAATTTTAGCATTACTATAAAGATGGTCTTACTTATTCTTAAGTAGTGCAAGTTTTCAGAAACAGTGACAGACAAGAGGCAGAGTGTTTTAAATATCAAAGTGCTTGAAACACAGTAGGATTCCATAGCCATAGAGATAAGGTGAGAGAGGTTCCAAGGGAAGAAATGCAAGTAATAATAAAAAGTAAATTCCACAGCATCATAACACCAATCAAACAAAAGTGCTGAAGTAAAGGATATTTGCAGACATTAAGATGACTATCTCTAAAATTAAAGGTGCAAAACAAACAAACTCTCATCTGAAGAACCAGGAAACCAGGCAAGTTCTGAGCATAAAAAAAGGTAATATTATTATTATTGCTAAAAATCTGATATTAGGTAAACACATGTTAATACCAGCAGTAGGAAGATGAGGCTGTTTGAATTCCATTCCTGCTTTCAATAAGTGCCAGTGGCAAAGCAGATAAAATATCATGCACAGTACTGCTAAAAATTAAAGTAGCAACAGAAAAAGTGTGATAAGTCAAGAAAATTTTAATCATCAGTATTTGCAGGCGCTCTTTGCTCATTTTAAAAAGTCATTTCATGTTCTGTAAACCAAATGTTAGATCTATTTATGAACAATCTTAAAAATTGCTGGTGATGGTTTGAATAAATGTGCATATTAAACAAAAAACATTTTCTTGTCTATTTTATTTTTAATGAAAAATGCTTTCTTTATCTGTTAAAATGTAATGCTATCCTCTCACTAGTTTGCATCATTATCACAGAGTAACTAAATGCCAAGGTATGAAAAATGTGGATATACTGCTTATACGTGGGCATTTAATTTAGTGTTTCTGATACACTGAAACCTATCTGTAAAGGCTGGCACAGTTTAGGGTTTGCTTTTTTTAATTTATTCTTTCAGGGGGATGGGTTATGAAGAGGGTTTTTTTATTTGTTTGTTTTTGAAGTAGTCAGGCAAAGCTGACTTAGGTAAATTCTTACGGACACTAGATGCAACTTTACATGTAACTGTGCGATTTTACATGTAACTGCATTACAAGTTTTAACATGTCCATCAAATAATATAGTGCTTTTTTTTAACTATTTGAGCTTCTAAGCATTGCCAAATTGCCAAATTTAACAAAATACGAAAATTGATTCAAGATTATCCACTGACTGCTATCAGTTTTGAGCAAGCCCAGGAGACATGTATGCGACAGCATTCATTTTCTCCAATGAGCTGATATATAAATCTGGTGAAAACTGAGTGACAAACTAGAACCATCATTTCTCACATGGAACTTGCATAGTAAAACTGGAAATTGTGGGTTTTTTTCACTCATAAAACCTCTTTTCTGCTGCTTTATTCATGGTTTTCTAGTTCCTACTTCCTCCTAGGCCTAACTTTTGATGTTCTCACATCAAAGCCCAAGATGTACTTTAGCTTCTGATCACCCTGTTCCTTTGCCCTCTAAGTTTGTACAGTCCACTCCTTCTTTGAATCATCAACTTTTATGGGTCATATTATACCTATCATATTCGTCAAAATGAGAATTTCTTTTTTTTTTTTTTTTTTTTTAAATATTATTATAGAGTGAGCTTATACTGACACTGAATATAACTTAAGTCCATCTTCAAGACCGTTCCTTGGACCGGGACCATATCCATAAGGGAACTTGCTTCATGTGATATTTAGATGTCTGACTAGAAAAGAATAATCAAAATATGGAGTTAAATATTGATACTCCCTATTCTCCCAAAAGGGACCCAAGATTTTCTTATTTTGTGGTTATGTTTTACGGAGGTGACATTGCTACTATCTTGCATAATGATAATACAACACAATTGCCTAAATACTTGCCCAGAAAGTGGTAGCATTTCTATCCTCAAGGTGTGTCATAACCTCTATTTGGATATGGGACTAGTTGCTCCAGTTTTCTTCTGATTCCTCAACCTCTCAAATTCAACCGTAGGTACAAAAGTGATGGGACCAAAATAACAGAATTCTATAAGGTAGTCTAGAGTAGTTAGGCAAGAATAGGATTTTTTATTTTCTCTCCTTCCTGCCTGGATTAATCCTCTACTCACAAGCAAGCAGGGAAATCAGAAGTCTAGTAAAATCTTATGACTTTATCATAAATTTGGAGAAGGTATTATGAGACAACCATTTCAAAGTTCTAACAAACAGCTACACAACAGCCAGAAAGATGTTGTTTAATGTGGTTATTAAAATATTAACAACAATAACAATAAACTATTTTTGTTCTAAGAAATTCAACCATTATGGGATATAATCAATGTATATCTGCTTTCTAGTCGAAACCTGAACTTTACTAATTGGTAGTTTTCCAATAAATATGTGGATCTTGTGAAAAAACATGGAATTGGAAAACTAAAGCTGCTGTTGGGCTTTCAAGTGTCTTCTTAGTGATTTAGTCTTAAGGATTTCATTATGCACAAAGTATATTATTATTTCTTAAGGAGAAGAGTTATTCCAAAAACCAGTAATTTTCTCTGAATCTTCACATAGAGTTAGGAGTAAGAAGACAATCTAAAGTAAACCTCATGACTAAATTACGATTATTTCCATTATTATTTATTATTTTCCTGAAGATTGAACTTATAAAGGTGGTTAAAGATCTGTAGTTTCAGAGTAAAACAAAGTGAGTTTTAAAGACAAATACAATCCCCTTAACCAGACTAATCAGTGATCAGTAAACTTATAAATGATTAATTCCATTGCATAATTTTTTAATTGCCACTTTTATATGCCTCAATTTTCTATCTGAAATGCTATAAAAGATAGCAACTGTGCTTGAAAAACATTAAAGAAAATAATTATGGAACGACATCCTGTGAAATTGCTTTACAGGAAAAAATATGAATTCTTTTAACAAGAATGCTTCGGACAATTGAATTCATTTAATATAGTTACCTAGTTATCTGACTCCAGAGATTCTGCAGATTCTTTTTCTTAATAATAAGTGAAGAGAAACTGAATTTGTATAAACAATAATTCAAATTTATGATATTTCATTAAGCACGAGTTTATGCCTAAGCATAAACAAGCCTTTATCTAAATTGATCATAAGCCAGCGAAGAACTTAAGAAGATAGAAAAGAGACCTCTTAGATTATCAACTGCGATCACCAGACAGCTGAATTGAAATTTTTAAAATTCAGCAGATTTTATTCTAAAACTGAATAGCTGGTTATGCCTCTCTCCCTCTCCACCACCTGCAAGACATCATATACAGAATGTTTAGAATTTAATGGTGGGACATCCTTTCAATTCCTAAACTAATTGTATTCCTGATCAGCTAAAGTAATTTATTCCTATATCAACGGCACCTCTTAGCTTAATTAACTGTTGTTTGTTTGTTTTATGTTAAAATATAGGCAAACAGGTTGGTCAGGTCCCAGTTCAGTTTCTTTTGGCAAAGATAAATAAAACAAGATCCTTCTAGATGAACGTCTTCCTTACCATGCTGAATTAGCACTCTCTTTATAGACATATGCTACTAATTAACCCAGGCTGGCATGCTATGCAAATGTCCAGCTTCTAGTGTTCAAAATGTCATTTCTGCAGGGAGGTGTTCTGCCTTTTTTTAAAATGATCTCTTGCTCTTTATATCATTTTAAAACTTCTTCAGTGCCATCTCAAATCTGAATGCATTTTTCTCAAATGATAATCAATGGAAAGTTATAAAATAAAGATTTTCCACTGCTTTTTTCACAGTGACCTCAGTAATATTTTGCAATACTCTTTGCATAATGCAATATTTTTTCAGGGATAGAAAAAGCTGCCTCTGCTTTTTTTTTTTTTTATTTTTTTTTTTTTTGTGGTCTAGATGTAGTCTGAAAAACATTGCATGGAGAGGGAAGATCCCTTCTCTCCATCATACTCCTGTCCATCCAGTCCAGGAGCTGCTAGCCCCTTTGCTGCCAGGACACATTGCTGGCTCTCCTTCAGCTCACTGACCACCTCAACCTCAGGGCCTCTATGCAAAACTGCTCCTTGACCCCTGCAGCCCCAGCTTGTGCTACTGCAGGAACTCTTCCCTCTTTGTGACAGGATTTAGCATTTGTCTTTTCAAGAAATTCCTGTAAGCTTTTTCCTCCAGCCTGTTTGGCTCATCTGGATGGCTCATCCAGCCCAGCCCTCAAGCGTATAGTGACTATTCCCTCAGTTTGGTGTCACCCAATGAGTCACCACTTCCAGATCATTGAGAAAGATTTTAATTCTTTGCAATCATCTGCTTGAACCAAAGTAAATATTTAAACAACAAGCAAATCTCAAACAAATCTGAAGTCCTGGTTAGTAATGCTGGTTAGTAATAATTCTCAAGTAAGTCCATTGAATCAACTATATGTAGGAGTTTAAGGAAGCTAAAATTATGCCCTGTGAAGACAGGATGATCATATTACTGTCATATCACTTATGGTTCATGATTTTGAGAAGCTCTTTAAAATGGCCACCATTCTGTGGCCATTTCTATTCTGTGTTTTTTTCAGCTTCCTTTATAAAGGAATCATAGCCTATGGCCTTAAAGAAGTTACTACAGTAGAAATAAGAATAAATATCAGTCAGAGAATAGTAGTCAGTTTCACAAGAAAACAATAAATTTGATTCCACAGAGTGAGTTTTCAAACTTACTCAGATGTGACCTATACCAAAGGGATGATATCAGATATCAGTCCTATATAGCAAAGTCATGACTTTGTGATAAACTCTATTTTTGCTTATATAAACAAGTAGACAATATTTAATGATTAAAAATATTCTATTTTTGTGAGATTTACACATTCCTAATTGTATTGGAATTACAACACAACAGTTGACAGTTGTCACATCATATTTTAGTCATCGAGGCTCTTGATGAACTTTCTGGCATACATTAAAATTTCTCTGTTTCAATGATATTTTCTCTGCCATCTCAGCTAGGATTCTTTCAGGTATTTACCAATGATATTATTTTAGAGATAATTTAGATCACTTTGATAAGAATATGATTAGAATTTGCATAAAAGAATTACATTTTCATGAGACCATCTGTAAGTTAAACATACTTCAGGGTTAAAAATTAGGAGGGACAGTATGGTATTTAATATACCTGAAGACCTCATTTAAAGTTGTGCATTTGTTCAGTGTCACAAACTGGATCTTCACTGTACTGTTTACAAGCAGAAGGTTAAAGTTAATCACTACAGAAAGAATAAAGCAGTTTTGTTCTAATGAGTGTGATAGATGCAGAAAGAAATAGTCACTCATACAAATCAAGCAGTCCAAGATTTTTGCAGGAGACACATATATGTATATCTATCTATCTAAAATTATTCTATTTTAAAATGATCTCAGTTATGGAGACACAATTTACTGGGGTCATAATATACTTTTTTTCACACTGAATTTGTTTTCACCTTTTTTTTTTCCTTAAGCATATAAGCCTAGTTTCAGAGTTAACATGCCACTACTGCAATGTCAGGTGTTCCTTCTTTCAAACGTGTGTGAATATTAGCCACCAGCAATCATCTGAACATTTTTAATTTTTTGTTTATTGTGTTTTTTCACCTCAGATATGCTAGTGACCTCTTTATGTCTATCCTTCCTTCAGCTCTGTGTAGAAATGTAGTGATGCCAGATGAATGGAGAAGAAGAGAATGAAGACTTACTTCACTGGAAGAATTTTTAAGTGAGTATAAGAAAATTTTAAACTCAGTAAAGGAACTAAAAAATGAAATATTTTCTTAAATAATTTTGTTCTGTTTCATACATTGAACAATTTTTCAATATGCTTATGCTTTTAATATGTTTTCCTGTTATGGTAACATTTGCAGCTGGAACTTCATTACAAAGATAATGGTTTGTAGTGAACCATACATACGTCTGATTATTTTCACCTCCAGTGACATTTTCCGTCCAACATGAAATGTAATTTTATCATCATTAAAGACTAAGTTAAGCATAGTATTGTCTGGGTGGAACAAACAAATGAACAACAACAAAAAACAAACAATACCCCATAGCTTTCTCTGTAGTGATCTTTGTGAGTAGTATCAACCATGTTATTGAACATACATCTTTGGTCTACTGTTTCCAGATAAAACAAGAAGATTCAATTGTAATAAGTAAAGAGGCATTTGTTTCATCTAAAATACTAGCATTAACGGCTTGTTTAGAGCAAAACAATATGTTATCAGAATAATTCTCCAGAATTGAAACTGTTTAGTGGTATGGACAAAGAAGTAAAATTTGCAGCTTATGTTATTTTTTGATTTCCCTGGTTAATCAAATGTTTCTATAGGGAGGCAGATGTACTAGGTTCACTTTTTAATCTTTGTCTTTGGAAACTTACAGCAGACATAGGTTTTACTGATTTATTTTGTTTTAATTTCCAGATATACTTTCTATATTAAATAAAAAAAAAATGGGAATAAAAATCTTCTAAGTAGCTATATGTCTATATGTCTTTAAATTTAAGTTTAAGACATATAGTGTCTTTAAATTTAAGTTTAAATTTAAAGACATATAGCTACTTAAATTTATTTAAATTTAAATATAATATTTCTCTAAGTTTTCTTACTATATTGTTATTGAGATACTGAAATAACTTCATAGTGTGTTTAAAATAAAAAGGATGTTAAAAAATCTTTTTTTTTTCAATATCATAACTTCTAGGTAGTAGCAGTTTTTTTATTTTTATGAATAATTTCAGACATAAATATTCACAGACTTCTAAAATGTAAGGTGAAATCTGAGTCCTAATGAAGTTAATGCCTTCCAAAAGAAAAGGTTCCTAACTGTAGCTTAGCTTACTTAAGTAAGTTCACTGTATGATTTGATGCATCAAACAAATACCCCACAACAGAAGTTGGGACATGGATATTTCCTGAAAAAAATAGAAAGCTCTGTATTGCTTTATCTATACTGATTAATAAAGGGTAAATTTAAAGTCTTAGGATTAATGACCGCTGTAGCAGATTTGATTTGGAAAGAGCTTGTGGAAATCATTTTAGTCTCTGACCAATACTAAAATATATCAGAAAGGAAACAACAATGAAAATGTAATAAATCCCAAACTGCATGATATGTGAATAGAAACTTATGGGAGCATTCAGTCTATGTGTTAGGAAAGACTTAAATTTGAAAACAGCTAATAATAAGACCCAGGAAATGTTTTTTAGCTTTATCAAATGAGTTAATTCTCATCACCCAGCAGATCCAAATTATGTGGGACGACCGCTACCCAGACAACTACGCATTAAGAACTAAGGAGAAAGTGATATGCCCAAGGCACAAAGTGGGAGATGGGGGGATGGATAAGTAGCATTTTTGAAAGGACCTCAGCTGGAGGAAACTCACTCTCCTGAAAAAGCTTTAAGTCTTGAAGGCTTATATTGATAAGTAGTGGTATAAGTTGCATGAAAGTGCTGTGAGATAAGAGGAGAAGCCTCCATCACTGGATTCCTTTGTATCTATGATTTATCTCTAAGCCTTGTAAATTTATAAGCCTTCCCCACATATACATATGAGCATGTAGTAGCTGGTCCTACCAGCAAGCCCAAAGTGCCTCCAGAAGTACTGGAAGTCGCTGTTCCTCTGAAGCTTCCGGTCTGCAGGAGGCTGTGTAAAAGGCATGTGTATATTCTTAGATGTATAGCGTTAAAGGATAGATGGCTTTTGTAGGTCAGTCCTGCAACAAACTACCTGGGAAGGAAACTATTGAGGAATTCTAGAGATTTCCTCTCCTTTGTCTTTCACTCTGGAGATTTTACCACAACTATGACACATAAAGTTTACAAAAAAAGGATTTTTGTGTAAAAAAAAAATCCCTTAATTACTGGGGTGGAAGGTAGAGGGAATGTTTTGTTTTTAACATGCAGTTTCTCTGCAGTGTTTATTACAACTTTATATTGCACTGTTTCAGAAATGTTTAAATGCTACTCAGTTGATTACACAGTCTAAAGAAAATAAACTGTGACAATGGTTTCAGCCATATGCGCAGTAAGATCTAATGCATAAAGTACGTTACAGCAGTATGTATTTAAAATAAAAGAAGAAGGATCTTGGAAAGATTTTTATGCTGTGTAAATGCAAAATAAATTCTAACTTATGTATGCAACATAGGCAGGCTCTTCTATTTGTTCTTAGATATATTTCTATATCTGCCTCTCAAGAGAAAGATAAAAGAGCAATAAAAATGTTATTGGCAACAGTAAATTAGTTATTCTATGTGATTATGACCAGAAAATCCAAATTAATAAACAAAGAAAAACATTATTTCAAAAAAACCTTTTTTTTACCCATTTACAAATTGTTTGCTTTCTCCAAAATACTGAGAACTGAACTGGAGTTTTGATTGCAAAGACCATGACAACAGTGACAGCCATACGGTAGGTTTTCAGTATATGGCAAGGTCAAACCAAAGTTGCTGATTTCAGCAGCAGCAAGGTCAATACCAACATGAGCATATTTTCTTTAATCTGCTATAGAGGCAACTGATGGACTGTGGGAATTTATTATTTTAGAAGGGAATTTGTTATAATAGCGTTAATAGGGACAAATGGTGACCTTATTGTAACCCAGGTCTGGGCATGCGCATAAGGAAATTGTACAGGGGGGTCCTGTGGCACTCTTGGTGACCCCACAGGCTTGGCGCATGCTCGGTTAGGTCTTAGGCCTAACCGAGCTCGCTTCTGGAACACCTTGGAAGGGTTCAGAACCTGTGAGGTGGGGGCTCGGAGTGATCTGCCCCGGCAGATCGCCTGCCCACCCACAAGTTTCCCCCAATCACCTAAGCTCCTTAGTTTGCCTAACCCCAATCCCGTTCTGTTCCCACATTCTCTCCTCCCCTTACCTACCTTATATAAGCCGTTCTCACCCTTCAATAAAAGTTCCGATTTCCTTGTTGCGAATTGGTGTGGTTGGTGTGCGGCCGCTTTTAGGTTGGGTTCCTAAGTCCTGATCGGCAACCTGCGGGAAGAGGCCTCTGTGAGGATTTATACCTCGTGCCCGCTGTGGGGCTACTTCACCCCCGGAGGTACCTCAGACGATACTGCCTGTCTACCTGAGTGGTGTCTCCGATCAGAGTTGGCTGATTGCCTGCCATCCCCACAGCTTACTCCGGGAGTGGTAAGAAGGGTCTTCCTGGGGAGGAGGGAGGAATAAAGATCAATCCCCCTGGGGCCGAAAAGGGCGCGCTCCTTGGGACATCGGTGGGACTGTAAAGAGGGGCGTGGGCCTATCGCGTCTTTTGTCCCCGTTTTATTTTGTTTTGCTTTACATCCGCGGGCGCTCGCGTCACTTCAAGCAAGGAAGGACTAGGATGTGAAGGTCAGGGACAGCCTTGGCTGCAGTGGATATCAGATAGCAGAGTCCAGGACTCTGCAAGAGGGATCAGGGCAAAATCTCCTGCTTTTCACAACCTTGAACTTCAGGAGAGCAGACTTCAACCTATTCCGAGATCTGCTTACAAGCGTCACATATGACATTGGAGGAAATACAGATCTGAGAGAATTGGCTGGCATTCAAGGATAGTCTCCTCCAGGCTCATGAAGGATCCATGCAAAAGACAGCAAAGACAGAAGGCTTGCGTAGATGAACAGAGAGCTCCTTACATACATGTTTACATATATGTAAGAAGTGTACAAGAGGTGAAAATAGGGACAGGTGACCCAGGATACTGTCCTTGCATGCAGGGATAGTGTTAGGAAAACTAAAGTCCACTTAGAAGATGAACTGAAAAGAGTCATGAAAGGCAATATGACTTTCAGAACCCTGTGGGGTTCATTGCAGCCTGATTCCTTTATTTACATATTTAGAAGTCTTTAGAAGTCTTTAGACTTAGTCTTTAGAAGTTTCACTTCTTTAATTTTCATATGCAATGCTAGGTATTCCATTATTTCCAAATCACTGGCAGTATCTCCCATAGCTTTTGAGGACTTGATAACTTCAATCTACTGAATTTACAATAATAAAATATCAATAAAAAGCTGTAATAAACTATTTTATTTAAAAACAAGAAAAATGCTTGCTTATCATATGAAAAAAAATTAGTGTTTCATTTTTGAAGAAAGGTAAATGTATTCTTTTCCTTAAGAATACCAAGAAATCAGGAAAAAAAATGTTTTTTATATCTTAGACAGTCTCACACCATTCTATCCCTTAAAATTCATTTGTGTTTGTAATAGCCCAAACTGGGGAAGTATACAAATCTACTAAGCTACTATTCAGAGGATATGGGTTTCCATGCATTTAGTAGAATCTATAGGGATAAATTAAATGTACTTATTAATTGAATAAAAAGATTAGGTTTCTAAGAAAGGACCCTTAAAAATCACAGTAGTGACTTAGGAACTGCATAAGCAATCCAATGGAAAATGCTCATAAAAGTGTGTGCTTTGTCCTCTACATGCATCTTAGGAAGAAATAGGTAATTAACATAATTCATAGACTTGGCAGTCATGCAGTGCTGGGTTCTATCCCAGAACATTTTACTAGATGGAAGAGAAAGCTCATCTTCAGTCCAGTTTTTGAGAAGCTACTTCACTCAGAGTACTGGAGAATTTTGATTATTTCATATCTCTTGATTGAACGGATGTGATCTCATCTCCTTTCTCCCAAGTATCATAAATGCTTTAAGTAGCTCAAGGATAGCTTCAGGCATCAACACAGTTGTACGGAGTCACATGTGAGAAAATGGTGTTAGTTTTATTGTCTGTCTGGGGCCTGGAAAGCAATTGTGGCTGCTGTGGAGGTAGCAATACCCTGTGCATCAGCATTGGTGAGTGACCTTTTCCATCCCATTCCTCTTCTTACAAAAGCAGCTGTAGGGCCCTTTTCCACCACCTCCACTTGAGTCCGGCTGTACTCCTTCTGAGAAAAGAATTCTGACCCTTAAAACAGAGCAAAACAGAGAAGAGACACTCCTTTTTTTTTTTTTTTTTTTTTTTTTTTTTTTTTTTAACAAATTTATAAAGTTTTGAGTTTTTTCATGTGAATGTGGTGCCCCCCTCTTTGAACTCCTCTTCCCCTCTCCTCATTCTACACACTAGAGGAAGACCAGCAAAAGAACAAATGCCTAGCTCTGTAACACAATGTTAAGGCACTCACCTGGGCTGGAAAACCAGAGGCACCCATCTGGGCTGGAAAACCAATGTTTAATATGATTCATTGAACATTTGATGCCACATATGCACTGAGCTACTGAATGAAGCCCAAATATCCCCATTTCAAAGTGAGATACTATAATAAAATAATAATTCTTATAATTATAATGCTATATAGTGGCATCTTTTACTAGATAGATGAATATTTGAATATCCTTTTTTTGGAAAGATAGAAATAACCACTCATCCCACCCTCCCACTCCTTCAGGGTATTACTTTATAATGTAGAATATACATCTGGCAGTGAGACAGTTTCTCTAGGCAGAAGATCATCTGTTTCTCCATATGCTCTCTAGCTACTGAACTGTTCGACTAAAGGAGTGTAGAATGAGAGGAACAGGGCATTTCACAATCCTGTATTTATGTTTTATACAGAGTTTAATCTAATAATGCCCTCTGAGAAGATCTATGATGAGATCTGTCCTTGGAAGCTAGCAAGTGTAAACAGCTCTTGGATCTGATCAGACTTAGTCTCCCAACAAGTGAAAATCCAGACAGCTCTGAATACAACAGATGTCACAGCTTTTTAAGAGTTTTTGATGCCCCCAGCATTAACTGGAAGCAGAGTAAACTTTAGGAGTATCTAATCTTTAGACTTAGGTTATATTTGGGCACTTATGGCTTTCCTTGTGGCACCTTCTTTAAGTGAATAACTCATAACCACAGAGAAAATCAGCCACAGGCAAATTGTGCCTGAGCAACCTGATTGCTTTTGTGATAAGTTGACTGACTCTGCGGAAAATAAGAAGGCAGTTGTTGTTTACCTTACCTTCCACAGAAGATTTTACTCTTTTCAATGAGAATTAGTGTATCAAGAAAATCAAGTTCCAAATTTAATAAGTGTATTTTCATTCTTAATCCATAAATGGTTTAATTAGTAAAATAGCTAATATATGTTTACCGTGATTAATATAAAATAATGTAGTACTTCTACAGTAACAAAACAAAAACAAAAACAAAAAAAAAGTCTGGCCTGCAGTACCATTATAGTGTTCAATAGGATGCACTACAGATCTATGCAAAAGTGACAATTCTCCAAAACAGCCATGGAACAGAGGAATGAAAACTGCATTGATTCAAAGGGTCTTTGAGCAAGGCTTAGAGCTAATAAAGTTTTGTAATTAATTTTTAAATATTTTTTAGATTATTTAAATTAATTATTTAAAGAAATCTTTACTATGTATTACTCTGCAAATTTCAGTAGAGGAAAAATCACAGTGCATGATACCTCTGAAATATAGTTTTCAGTTCAGTATTTGGAGAAAAGCTAGGAGATGTTTGTGGGACTTCTTACTTGAACAATTCTTCAGGCTAAGTGTTCCTTTCTACACAACAAGCATTGAATTTTCAAATTATCATAAAACATGTCAACTTCTAAATTTGAAGTATCACTTTGAACTACTTCAGTATAGTACCACTTTGATGTTCTTCAATATTTATGTGAACATAATTTACTTCATCACGTGAAACAGATTTGTAGTATATTGTATTTGAATTTCCAAGCAGATAAATTGTTTAAATATTGGAACTTCAGTATTGTTAATGCTTAAGATCCACATATTAGTCAGTGATTATTCTTTATTTAAAAATTACTTCCTTAAGAATATTATTTCCATGAATAGTTAGATATAGCTTGTGTGCTTATTTTCCTTATTTTAAAAGTATCAGTACCTATTTTCAGTATCTATTGCAGCATTGTCTAAAAAAGAGAAATCACTGAACAGATGGTCTATGCCAAATCGTCTGGAAAAATGTTAGTATTTCGGAAACACCTAAAGGCAGCTAATAAACCAAGCATTTTAAACAACAGCAAATAAACCTGTGTCTGATTAAATACAACAGGGGCATCTCTGTAAGATTTCCAGCATGTGTAATTTGACACACCACAGCTCAGCTAAAACAAAGATATTCTGATAAGCAGAAATACTTTATACATTAGAGGCTTTCTCCATTGTTATCTTTGAAATTAAAATTAATGGCCATGAAAAGCTGTACTATTGGGATGTTATGTACCAGTCTAACAATACACAGGGCATAGAAATCTAAGCATCATGCAACAAACTAAACCTTCAGCTTGTCAACAAAACAAAAAAAAAATTCAAATTGGATTTTTTAAGATACAATTTGAATTATTCCCTTGATTTTATTGAGAAACAGACATAAATGCTACATTTCTCCCTTATTGTGTTGACAAAGTTGGATGATAAGTCGTGAGTAATCTCTGAGACATTTGCACGGAATTGTAGAAGGGCAGCTCTTGTGTCATTTGTGCATGCATTAACTTATACTAAAATCCACTAAGATGTGACTTTTTATATAAAATTATTTCAGAAAAAATATTTGATCGCAAGTAGAAGTAATATGCATCAGTATGAAAACACGATTATTGCTAACACTATGACTATTGGAGCAAGTGAAGCCCTTCTGCCTAAATCAGAACCACTTTTATTTATGCTTGCAATGAACACAAATAAGACTTGCTACTTGATAAAGATCAAAATTACTTTTTCTCTTCTCATTATAGCTAGGAGTTAGGTCCTGCTCTTAATGGCCCTTTCTTGGGGCGGAGTGTCAGGAAAGCTCTAAGATAAATCTGTTATCTGTTTTTTTTTTTTTTTTTTTGACTTGGATCATTAGAGAAGCTTGGTGAAATTATCTGAACTTTCAAAACTTTATGTGACATCCATTCAAAATTCTTTGCTTCTTAAAATTCTCCCATCCCTGACATTTCTATTGTTTGTTTTTTCTCTCCTTTTTTTGTGGTATTGCAAATCATCAGCTGTAAGATTCTTTCTTCTGTACCAATAAGCATGACCATATTATTGATTAATATCATTATTATGCATAGCTCTGTTTCTGAGTGTTATTATTATTGCTGTGAACTGAAAACAGATACAGCACCACTATTAGGGGAACAGAATTAATAAAATTTTGCTTAAGATGAAGAGCACATTAAAAGCCTTCTTTAATGATGTTTTGTTAATGATGAGAACACATATCTTCTAAGGAAAATTTTTTTTAGAATATAACAGAAAATAGCTATAATAAAGTTCCGTACCATCAGCAATACTGAAAGAATGAATGCATCAAAGTGAAAACAGAAAGTTCACTTGAAATGTTTCCCTCGCATTTGAAAGAAATATGATCTTCAGGTCTGGTCTGGGGAAAAATCTTTGTAAAATGTTAAGCCTCACAACGTATTAAGTAGAACTGTCTAAAAACAGGAATTCAGTTTTGTGAAAACATTAACGTAGTGTGAAAGCCCAAACTTTTAAAAATATGTTTTATGGAAAATACGAGGGAAAATTTCACTTTATGAAAATGTGACTACCTATCTGACCTGGATATAAAAATATCTGCTTTTTTCTGCTAGGTGCAGACCTCTTAAAATTTAGAGATACAGGCATATTCATCTCTTACTGAAACTGTAATAGCGGTTAGTATAATGAGTTTGTGTATGGACTTGTAAGTTTGTTTTGTTGTTTCTCATATAAGATTTCTTGACACTATTACAAAGAACAAAAAAAAAAGAAACACAGTGAGGATACAGATTTTCTTTAGATTTTGCACATTTACTGCAGAAATTTATTAAATAGTATCAGGTAAATGTATTATCAAATTATGGATTTCCTCAGCAATAGGTTTTACCCTGTTTCTAAGGGAGAAACAACCCCAGACATCAGTACAGGCTGGGGACCGATCTACTGGAGAGCAGCTCTGCTGAGAAGGACCTGGG
>JAWLRI010000144.1:845931-858720 GCA_034781795.1 Crypturellus tataupa
CCTGGCTGCATCAGGAGGAGCGTTGCCAGCAGGTTGAGGGAGGGGATCCTGCCCCTCTACTCAGCTCTGGTGAGGCCGCACCTGGAATATTGGGTGCAGTTCTGGGCTCCCCAGTACAAGAGGAATGTGGAGCTTCTAGAGAGGGTCCAGCAGAGAGCCATGAAGATAATTAAGGGACTGGAGCATTTGCTATATGAGGAAAGACTAAGTGAGCTGGGCCTGTTTGGTCTGGAGAAGAGAAGGCTGAGAGGACATTTGATCAACATCAAGTATCTGAGAGGTGAATGTGGGAAGGATGCGGCCAAACTCTTCTCTGTGGTAGCCAGTGACAGAACGAAGGGTAATGGATACAAGCTGAAACAGAGGAGTTTCATCTCCGTATGAGGAAGAACTTCTTTCTTGTGAGGCTGCCCAGAGAGGTTGTGGAGTCTCCTTTTCTGGAGACCTACAAAACTCGCTTGGATGCAATCCTGTGCCACGTGATCTAGGTGACCTCACGTGTGCAGGGGGGTTGGACTAGCTGATCTCTAAAGGTTCCTTCCAACCTTAAACATTCTGTGATTCTGTGATGTATATCTTGACAAATAAATGTAAAACATTGTTTTAAAATTTTATGTCCATATATGTGGAAAGTAACAAAATAAGGAAAGATACTTTACTGGCTTTATCTACCCTTAAGACACTTTACTAGTGTAGCTATATCACAGAGCTATCTCTTTCTCATGGAGACTGAGATTATAACGGGAAAAGAATTATTTATCTGAGGTAGTTCAAGCCAGTTCTCTGAATATTTGCAGAAATACATTAACTTCTTCTTTTCTTTCCCATGAGAATTTTTGCGACTTTTTTCGCATTGCTAGTCAAAACCACTGATGTTCAGATTTTTATTCAGATGTAGTCTCTGTTTTTATCGTAGTTCATAATCAGTTTAAGATAAGAGCAGGATTAGAGTCAACTGTATGCAGAGAGTTCCATATATTCAGAGAAAGTTGTGAAGTCCTGTGTAACTCTGCTGCACTCAATCAGATATCTCTACTTTCAGTCTTAAACTCAGGTAAATGCTTACTCATTTATATATGTTTCACTGAATTAAAACTGACTAAGGAGGTCAACAACTGATAATAATTGACATGACTGTGGGCTTGCTTCTAAGCTGTACTATAGAAAATTATATAGTCCTTTCAACTCATTCACCCTAACACAGTGCATGAATAAATTCTGTAAAAGTAATACCAATTTTCTAGAGTCTTTCTTAAGTAGAGTGTTTGTCAGTTTGATTCCTTTTCTACTTTAATGTAATTTAAAGAAAAATGTAGCAAAATTGGCATGCTAAAAAATAATAGTATCTTAAATAAATCAGGATGAATCTTTGCCTCTGGGATAAAATTGGTGTAATCTAACATCCAATCTGTCCTTCTTCAAATCATTCTTGATTTTCTATCTAACTGAAAGGATAGAATTTTCCAAAGCTCACAGGGAAGATTAAGTTTTGGAACAAGATGGATTAGATATTAGGTGCTCAAAGTGTGAGATGCTGCAAACTTTGCAGTAGTTACAAAGTAGTATGCAGCCAGCTTTTGAGACAAGCACTCATTAAGAGTCATTGCTAAAGTGTATGTATGATAATAACCTAAAACATTAAGTCAGAATCTGAGCTACTATAATTCATTTTTGTGGGGCTTTATCATTCAAAATATCTGAGGATCTAGTCCATTGTATTTAAGATGAATACAGGTTAATTTATTTATCCTCACTATTTACTTACTTTATTTCTTATAGTTTAACTGGAGCTTGGTGTTCTCCTTTTTCATAATGGAGTACAAAAAAAATACCCCATATTTCAGGAGAGGTAGAAACAGAAGACCAATATGCTTGAGGGAAACCCAGAAATGAAGAGAAGCATTATCAGAATTGTACAAAAATTGTGGGTAAATTATTGAACAGTCATATGCATTGCAAGAAAAAAAAAAATTAAATTAAAAAGAATTTTGGTCAAATACGAGTGATTTACAAAGCTTGAGTTAAATGTACTAAAGCCAATTCCCAGTTCTCTCATCTTTTGAGATTTACTTAAATTTTCCTAAATACTGGAAAGCTATTTTACAATCTCCATATTCATAACAGGTAATTAGGAATAACATACTGCTGTCCATATTCAGATTATAACATCCTTCTCTAAGTGAATAAAGCAGTATGATTAAGAATTTCTATATTTTCTGGTTCAACAGGAGCTGAAATGATTAAGCTCCTTTATCATGATTCTATCCCAATGTATATTTTAAAATTACTTCTGTTAAGGAATATGAGCATCAAAATAAAAGAGAAACAATCCCTTCTTCAAAGTACAGCAAGTGTTTACTTACCTAATATATACATGTGTTCCCATTTGATAACTTTTTTTTTTTTAAACCAAGAGAAATCGCAGGTTGCAGAAATCTTTTCAGTGTGGCAGAGAAAAGAGAGACTGTAAAGACAGTTTTCAAGTCCTTATCTGCAAAGGGAAAGAGATGATTGCCTTAACCTTTGTTATCAGTAAGAGACCTGCTTTAATGCTTATAAGGCTCAAAAGGACTTATGAAGTGGTGAAAGGTTGAGCTAGATGGGCTACATCTTACTGGCAAGAAGCTGGCTCTTGAATATAGGAACCTGGAGTAGTAGATATTCAAACACAGAGAAACACTGCCTCTCACAGGTTCAAAATAAATATATTTTTCTTTCTTGTGGCAGCTTAGATTCAAAAGATGTCACCACTAAAATGCAAAACTCATAAATGAGTAAAGAGAGCTTCAAGCAAGAAACTTGCCGTTGGCCTCTTCTTGGTCATCCAATTATTGCGGTACTAAAAAGAAAAGAAATTTAAGTTCCTCTTTCCTGGCTCTTCAACACTGAACTTGATTAATGAAGAGATTCATGAAGAACATCTCCAACTCTGCATCATGGAGCAGACTATTTCAACTTCGCTTGAATTTTTTTTTTGCTGCTGTTCACTCTCAATTAACTATCACATGATAGAACAATAAAAAAAAAGTAAATGACCACTCATCGCTCTTCCTCTTCAACTTGTAAAGATTTTACAGTTTACCTTCTGTCTTAAAATCCAATCAAGTCAGGATTCTCTGGTTGCATTTTTTAAAATTGTTGAGTTTTCATATACACAAGCAAACTGACTTATTATTGTGTGGGCCTTCAATTTTATTCTTCTTTGGTCCCCTTGCATTTCTATGAGTTTCTGGCAATACATTTAGACTCCAATTCTGCAGAACTGTCGACTGGGTTGGAGACCTATCTAAATCCCAAATAGTTTTCGATTACTTCTGCATTCTCAAACAATGTGATTTCAAAATTATTCATAAGTACTAGTTTTCTACAGTTAGGAATGTAAAAATAAGGAAAACGAGAAGGAAATAGGTATTTTTTTTTTAACAGTCCTTCATAAAAAGCAGAAACTTACAGTCATTTTAACTTATGCACTGGATACTGCTGCTGTGAGATCAGCAAATATAAGTGCCCTGGGAATTATATTTTAAAAACCCAGTAATAATACTTTGAAAATAACTTATAAGACTTGCTTCTACGAATGTCTGATTTGGAGAGAGACTTAGCAGTACCATATGCTCAGAAATATTAGCCAATATCTGCCCTTTTGCAAAAGCTTTCAAAAGGTTAAAAATAAGAGATTAACTCTTAGGAGTTTTCATGAAATGTAGAGCTAAATGTTAGCCTTAGGAATTCTGAAAAAACAAAAAAGGAGATAGGGAGGAGAATTAGGAAATGAGAATTAGAAATGAGGGATAATGAGAGTTAGAAATCTCATACTTGTGAATCCCTTCATCTCTTCCAATATATCTATTCTAATTCAGACACAATATTCATAAAACGCATTTTTTACAGGTTTTATCTGCATACCTTATTACAGGTAGAAAATCACAAGTATGAGCAAAAGCTTCCTCTTTTTTTTTTTTTTCTGTATCTTTGAATATAAACCCTTTCATTTCCCTCCCTTGATGAAGGGGCAGATATGAAAATGAGTAACTTCTTATGCACAAAAGATTTTTCTAAGCAGATTCACCACATTTAGAAAAAAAGTGAGGTGAGTTAACTAGCTGCAAACCTTCAGAAGGTTTGGAAAGTCAGGTTTCGGACTGTTCTTCTAGTATGTGTAGGTGGTACATTTCTATTAGGAAACATCTAAGATGAGTGTAAGCATATCTCAGTTTAATCAGTGATAGTACTCTCTAATTCACTTGCTTCCACAAAAATACTTCATGTGTGACCTTTAAAAAAAAAAAAAGAAAAAAAACAGCACATGCATGTTGGCAACGTTGTCTAGATAAGAGCTAGTCACACATAAACACTTTTTGCGACACGTTTTTCCACAGAAAGCAAACCAGGGTGTGCTGGCAGAGAGGTGGCACATTTTCAAGCTGGAATCTGATTAACAGTAGCCGAAGGTCCAGGGTGCATTCTGGCAGATATCAATAGATCTTTTTAGACAGATCATTGAGAATTAAGAAATTCTTAAGCTCAGACAATCTCTGTCTTTTGTGCATGGGTAAGGAAATCAAACTGTTTGTGGTCTAGACTTGGTTATGTATTTTTTACCGCTCATTCTGCCTCAGTCTGTCTCAAAATCCCAGGGGCATAGTTCATCTATATTCTGGAACTGACTTTGTTAGAAAGTTACATTCAGACTATATCTTTTTTAAATGTCTTTTTTTTTCCCATTCCTCTCTGTGTTATGTCTTCATTTATATTTATTTTGTTTTGCTTCCTGTTCTTAGAGAGGAAAAATAAATAAGTATAAACTTCCTTATGGATTCTGAACTGCTTTTCCTTGTGAAGGAAAAAAATGTTTAGAAATAGTTTTGAATTTTTTACTAAAGGCATCCTCAATCTGCAATCTAAAAGCTTTAAGATTTGCAGATCCTTCTTCATACATTTTTCCCTAAGGCGTCTGTATCTACTTCTCTCAGTAGCCCAAAATAGACCTTTTTTTTCTGCTTCCCTACAGACATATGCATCACTAATTCTCTTGGCTCCCTTTTTAATAAGTTTGGGATATTTCAAAAAGATACAGAAACTATTTCTGGATTGTGTACAGGGAGTAATAGGAAATTAAAAAGAAATGAAGAATGATATAAGAGTATGAATTATTTATCACTATCAGTAAGAACTTTTTTTTTCACTATTAGCCATATTTGTCTTAATGCATATATTTAAAGTTTCCAAATACTAACTTATAGACCATCCTATAACTTCTTAATGGATATGAACATTTGTAATTAACTATGTTTTAGATGAATTGAATTCAGAATTTCTGATATTGTTACTATCTTCTAAAAGATTAAACCTTATTAGGATGAGACAAAGTAAGAATGTTCTAATATTTTATATATGCCTTCAAGAAACTCTCCCATAGCTACCAAAACCTAATCAAAATCCTTTTGAATTAAATGAAAAATTTTCATTAAATTCGTGACTGTGATTGATTAACTAATTTCTGTCCATCTAAAAAATATAGACGTCCTACAATCTCTGCAAATATTTGATTTCTAAATAATGAATCAGCCTATACAAAGTTTTGTTTATCCTAGCATGCTCTTGATATTTATGTAGAAATTACAGACTACTCTTCATAGAAGGAGGAAATCTTCCTCAGTTTTTCAGACTAACATAGCCGTGTAGAAGACCCATATTGTTGGTCATATGCTTCAGAGAACCTAGCTTATCATATTTCACAATTTAGTTTTCATAGAAGGGGTAAGGTTGGAAGAGACCTCTAGAGATCACCTAGTCCAACCCCCCTGCTCCAGCAGGGACACCTAGAGCAGGTGGCACAGGGGGGTGCCCCATCTAGGTGGGTTTGGAAGATCTCCAGAGAAGGAGACTCCACAGTCTCTCTGGGCAGCCTGTTCCAGGGCTCTGTCACCCTCACAGGAAAGAAGCTTCCTCAGATGGAGATGAAACTCCTCTGTTTCAGCTTGTATCCATTACCCTTCATTCTGTCACTGGCTACCACAAAGAAGAGTTTGGCTGCATCCTCCCTACATTCACCCCTCAGGTGCTTGAACATGTTGATCAAATCTCCTCTCAGCCTTCTCTTCTGCAGACTATACAGACCCAGCTCACTTAGTCTTCCCTCATACAACAAATGCTCCAGTCCCTTAATCACCTTTGTGGCTCTCCGCTGGACCCTTTTTAGAAGCTCCACATTCCTCTTGTACTGGGGAGCCCAGAACTGCACCCAGTGCTCCAGGTGCAGCCTCACCAGAGCTGAGCAGATGGGCAAGATCCCCTCCCTCTATCTCCTCCCCATCAATCCCCTCCCAATGCCCCTCCTGACGCAGGCCAGGATCCCATTGGTCTTCTTGGCTACAAGGACACATTGCTGACTCATGGCTAATTTACTGTCAACCTGGACTCCCAAATACCTCTCTGCAGAGCTGCTTTCCAGCAGGTCAACCCCTAATCTGTGCTGGTGTCTGGGGTTATTCCCTTTCAGGTGTAGGACCCTGCACTTGTCCTGGTTGAACCTCATGAGTTTCCTCTCTGCCCAACTCTCCATCCTGTCTAGGTCTCTTTGAATGGCAGCACAGCCCTCGGGAGTGGGCTTGGAGTTTAATCATATCATTGCTGAAAAAACTTGAGTTCTTGCTATCACACGCTCTCTTCTCTCTCTCAGCATTTATACACACACACACACACACACACACAGAGCAATATAGATACAGAGAGAGATGTATGTACAGAGACCATTACAGGAATTTTGATCTCAAAGATCACAGGAAATTCTAAGTAAAATGAACTTTATATTTAAAGCAAAATAGAAGGGAGGGAGTAAGAGAAGGAAGGAAGGAAAGCAGGAAGGAAGGAAAGAAGAAAGGAAGGAAGGAATAAGAGGAAGGAAGGAAGAAAAGCAGGAAGGAAGGAAGGAAAGCAGGAACATCCACACCATTTGAAAGAATCACTATCATTTTTCAAAGGTTTCAGGTTCCTGTCTTGGAATGACAGGCCAGTTAAGTTTACTCCTGTACTGCAGACTTGTGTGGATATCTAGCCAACTTGGAGTTCCTTGAAACATATTATCCTATTCTGTATCTATATACTGCTTTAGTATTTTCATTTCTGATTTTTTTTTTATAATTCTTGTCTGTTCAGGGATCATTTTTGTATCTTCTTTCCATTGATCTCCTCTCTAAGTCTTCAGCTTTAATAAAAATAGTTTGTTATTTTCCACTATGAAGAAAAATCTTGTGCAGATTTCAACTAGGAATTTGAATTAGTTTTGGTTTAGCTGCTAAATTACTAAGCACATTAATGTTTAGTCACACAGCAACTAATCTCCCCTTTTGTTGAGGAGATCAGTCAAACAAAAATATCATGATCTGCTCAATAAACACTGAAAAGTAATGGGAAGCATGGGTAAATAATCTTTTGTGTGTGCGTGTGATACAGATGATTACAAGTGCTAAGCCACATCTACGTCTCTAATCTCATATGGCACAAGAAAAGAGTCTCAGTCTAAGGGGTGCAAAATGGATTGGGGTTCATATCTTTTTCCGTCGACTGGCATTTAGACTACACAGCATTTATAACTAGCTCTCCTCCTGGACTTGTGTGACAATGTTTGTCATTCTAAGACAATATTACTATTTTGTATCTTTTATAAGTTCAACATTTCTGAAGCAGTGTAAAAGGGTAGCTGATAAGCACTAATGTCATCCTGTACATAGCATGGAAAGAGGAGTATATTTTGCATGCTCTGGGATGCAAGATGAAGGTGTTCGGGATTATTTGAATGTACAGGCCTGCTGAAATAGTTGACTGGAGGAGGAAGCTACTCCTGCTGCAGTCTCACCATGGACATTTGTCACAATACATATATCCTTACTAGGGACATCACTCAGGTTGGTGATACCTGAATGTTTCTGCCCAGCTCAGACTGACTGGATTAACCTGGATGAATTGGATAACAGAGGAATCTTTTCCTTTTTGTAACTTTTTTGGCAGGAGTCAGAGGGTGGTGAAAACCACATTGGCAACTGCTGAATGGCTCAAGATTGACTAGCTGACTAGCAAAGCCATACTGCTTGCCATGCTGACAAACTAATATAGAGAACAATAAAAAGTTAAAACAGTAACCCTTACTGGGAGGGCACAAAATATAACGTCCAGCATCGCACAGAAGCAGTAGACTGAGCACGGGCCCATTGCTCACAGTAGCCACACTTGATGGGCATGTACCTAGCATGCAATGATGTAGTCAGCAACGAAAACCAACCATGTGGTCAGCAACACACAGGGGTCCTAACCTATCTAACAGCCTGGATGTACTCTTATGATAATACTTGCAGGAGAGGATGCATATGCTACAGTTCTCTTGGCATGTGTACTACACCAAGTAAATTACCTGCATAACTCCCAGCCCTTTTAACACGAGTCAGTAGACTTAAGACTCTGTCTAGTCTTAAGACTAGTAAGAAGCCAACCCTGTTTGTGTTCAAGGATTTAAGGCATTTTTTCTCCTTTTTGAATGGCAGTAAACAAATATCTACTGATATACTGTACTACATTGCCAAGAAAAGCAAATTTCAGTCATATCTCTCTGTCTCTCTTTTCACTGTTTTTCAGGAAAGTGTCTCTGATCCCAGAAGCACTATCATATTTAAGGATAGGATCTGTCTTTTACTCGATAACTCATCTCTCCTTCATCAATGCCATAGCCCAAGATCATACTTCAAATAGATTCATTTTTGCATGGCTCTGCACTCAAGCATTTATGAGGCAGAAACATGTTCTTGTTTATGTGAGAATCTCAGCTGATGTACATGGTGTTTGCTGATGCTGACTCGATTAATATGTAAATGGATCTAGATCTCTTGCTCAAATTAAAATTCCTAGCACCTTTATCTCTCAAGATAACTGTTTCTCCTGGCTAAACATCTAAACTGAATGTCAGTATTTCCCCAGATCTTAAAATTAAAAAGACAGGGCCCATATTTACCAGTAATTTCTCCATCTCTAAAATGAAACTCCAGCAGATGCAGCTCCATCTGGCATGGTTATTAACCACATTTATCCTGCTCTGTAATCCCGTTGAAATTCCAGATTGGTTCACTGAAAAACCAGTGGAGGAAAAAGAGGAGGAAAAGCATTCCTCCAGTGAAACCTCCCTGCCACAGTTGAACAGATGATGCCAGTAATGAGCTCAGGATTCTCTCCTCTGCTTTCTGTTCCTTTCTTCTTCTACAGTAACACTGATGGTGAGGACAGCAAACATCCCTGCATCCACATTTTCTTGAGGATAGAGATTTAAAATCTCTCTTTTTTTTCTGCTTAGGAAAAAGAATGAATCAGAAAACAAAATGCCAGTCCAACCCTCCACGTTTTAGGCTTCTTCCAGCCACTGTTGCCCATTGCTGATGCTTTTCTGACACCTAAGCCTCCTCTTTCTAGGCAACATCACAGGCCAGCGGCTGCTGGGATATTTTGCCTCTGTTACCATCAATCCGCTTCTGATGCTAAAATCCGATCTGCATGCTTCTCTCCGAAAGTGGCAGGATGTCTCTCAGAAGTAAAAGCAGCCGGTCGTTAGAATTCAAAGCTAATGGATGATGTGTTTGAAGAATGGCCATTGAACTATTGACTGTTTACTTTTATCACAAGAAACAGAATACATCAGTCTATATTTGTAAACACTACAGGAGAAAAATGTGAGGTAATAGCCACAGTAATGTTAACTCACACTTTTTTCCACAATTTCTGTACATGTTTTCTCTGGAAAGAAATATTTGAAAGCCCTTTAAGCTTTAAACAGTTCTGATCCATAACTTTGAAACAGTCATATTTTATCTGGGGGTATTCATCTCTTTTTTTTTCCCAAGGCTTTCAGCTCATTTTCTACTGATCAATAAGAGTGGTTGTGAACATGAACTATATATATAAGGGATATGTCTACGTGACCCTGTCTGCCGTCCTGTGTGAATGTTTTGAAGCTAATGTTAAGCTATCTACTCTTCTTTCAGTGACTTTAATAGGAGTACAGATTTGTTATTTGAGTGTTTAGCCAGCTTTTAGTTTAAAGGAATATTAGATATGTCTAAAGCTGTCCTCCAGTCACGATCATCTCACAATAGCTCCTGTAGCTGTACAGTAAACAAGAATAGAAAATGATCAAGTTAAATATATATGGTTAGCTGATTAGCCATAAACTCATATATTACTAGAGTAGGGCATGACAATTTCCCTAGGAAAAAAAATGAGTTCATTTTTCTTTTTTAGCTTTGAAGAATATTTTCCAAGTCTTCATCTCTATTTAAATTGCAAATATATTGTGGTAAATATGTTTACATACATACATGTTACTATGTATGCATGTTCTCTGCCACGCTCTGTCCAAGAGTCTCATTCTTTCTTTATTTCAAACATATTGTCAGAAGTAAGTGACTGCAGGATATGCAGACACTTATATTTACCCACCTGCTGCCTGTGTTAGCTCAAAGTTAAAAGTTAACATATGAATAGGAGTAAAAATGCAGCAGCTACTGAATACGTGCCAAAGGTCCTGAGGTCCTGCTGAGATTTTTTTAGCAGCCTGTGAGGTTTCTGCTGGAGGTCTAGCTGCTGTGTCTTTGCTGTGGCTTGATTTGTTTAATATACATATATTAAAGAAAATGTTCCGTCAATGCTTGCCGCTTGTGGTATATGTTAACTATTGTAAAGAATGATAAAGGGGCACAAGTCAATTTTCAAGCTTCTTTCGGCACAAAATGGAAGAATAGATAAAATCTAGGAATCTTTTAACTACTGGCTTAGCACGTTGAAACCAGATGTGGTGAGTAATAACCTTCTGTGAGCGGGGCTTAGTCCTCTTCTAATACATTTGCCTTGAAATGCATTTGAAGGTTGCAACAAGCCCTCTAATAACTATTAGTTCTTGCTGTCAGAGATCTTGGCATTGCTTAAATCATGTTAAAACGGTCCTAAATATGTTTTAAGTGTAAAAAGCTTTAAACTGTCTTCTAAACAATAAAAAGGAACAATTTATGGAATTTCTTTCTACAGAAAGATATCTCCAACCTTCATTCATCAAGTGACTTGATTTCAACATTTACCCAAAGCATCCACAGCAATACATAATCTTTGATATGTGTTCATTCACAAGAGAATCCCAATGCAAAATAGAAATATAAGTATTTTCACACGTGTGTATACACTGTAATTTGTATGATTCACACAGACCTGACTCTTATGACTTTGTGAGCAAATAGGTACATTTCAGCCTTGCAAACCCCAGAGTGAAAACAGAAAGCTCATCCAAGAAAAAGGGGGAAAAAAAAGGAAAAAGAAAAAAGAAACAGCAACAACAAAAAAAAAAAATCCAAAATATCCAAACATTCAACATTTATTCAATTTAAATCTTTTCAAAACAACTTAAAGATGGTCTTCATTTAAATTAGATTCTTCTAGGAATGCAAACTATCATCTTTGTTAAGTCACTCTTATGTTCAAAGGCTTTTCTTTTCCCCCTTTTTTTTCATAGAGCAGGATGAATGCCAAAATATTCTTTTTGTGGCCTAGCAAACACTCTTAGTTCATCAGTATTTGAACTGTGATCAAACCATTCTGAGCATCTTTGAGAAAAGCCTTTCTCCCTAATGACCTCTTGCACTGAAGTGAAGCTTTAAAGCAAATACCAAAACTGAAAATATGAAATAAAGATGTAAATGAAAAGTCAAAATATAAAATGCCTGACCTTCCTCTGCTCTGCCCCCCTCCCTCCTTTTCATTGTCCTTTCTCCTTACTTATGTTTTTTTCCCCAAAAAACATATTTTTTTTTGCCTGAGAAAAGCTGATGAATTGTAAAAGCTTTTCCATCTGGAGAGACTTTACACTTCCAAATCTCCTGTCTCATATTGGACTTAATTCTCCAATATATTAAAGACATGAAGCCATTTTACAAGATATTGTAGGATTACTTCAGTCAAGGGGGATTCTGTGATGATGGAGAGATATCATAGCCATGTGTTTACCTCTGCAGATCCTTTTGGCAGAGTAGATGTGGATGTGGAAACGAGTGTGTCTCTTCTACCTTATATTTGGATATTTGAGTAGTTTGTGGCTATTAAAATATGTTGTTGTGGTCATTGGTTGATGGCAAAAACTGCATATACACAAGAGTTGTTCTAACTTAACACAAGCATTAACATTTACATAACTTAAAAATCATTTCAAAATGAATTTTTTCTCTCCCTTTTTTTTTAAGCTTGCCTCCTTAAATAGTTGCAGTTTTGGATATACTCTATAATGAAGCAGAATGTAGAAGGCAAGAGAGACTATGAATGAAAGGTATGTCTGAAATACAGCCCCAATCTTTCCAAAGAAAGAACTAAAAAAGCAGAAAAGCAGCTGAAAGGTTTTGCATTTCTGATTTCTGGCTAAGACTAAGGACTAAGACCTAACATAATGATTTCCTGCTATATTATTATAGTGGGAACTATTTTTATTGCTCTTTCAGTGAAATAATTGAAATTAATTCTTTATATGCATGGCAAACATTTTTTTTTCTGTCTCTTCTAATATCCATATCTATTCCTTTCTGCTGTTTACTGCAGTGGGACGATATTTTCATAGAAGCCACTTTATGAAAATTAGTAGGGAAGAGAATAATTTCTAGAATAACTATTTAGATAGAGGTAAATTATGCATCAAATATTCATAGAATCATAGAATCATAGAATGCCTAAGGTTGGAAGGGACCTCTAGAGGTCATCTAGTCCAACCCCCCT
>JAWLRI010000144.1:862377-876559 GCA_034781795.1 Crypturellus tataupa
CTGAGGGAGCACTCTGTGCCTTCATCCAGGTCATTGATGAACAAGTTGAACAGGACTGGACCAAGGACTGACCCCTGAGGGACCCCACTCAACACAGGCCTCCAACTAGACTCCGCACCACTGATCACCACCCTCTGAGCTGGTGATATTATGAAAATATTGATCTATTCTGAAGTAATAAGAAAATGGGGATCTTCATGTTATTCCAAAAAATTGTCAATTATGTGCGTAAAAACAACAGCCATAGCACAGATACCTCAGTAATACAGAGACTGCACTGGCCAAAGCTGAATGAACTACGACTTACTTGTAAATGTTTCATTCAGTCTATCATTTTCGTTTACACAATTTTTGCAGTATGGCCAAAAAGTACTCTTTTATATATAATTATTACATATTTATACCTCATATGTCTAAGGTGAACACAGAATAAACTGCTACACACATTACATACCCTGTATGTAAAGTTAGCTAGAAAGAAAACTCAGCACCTTCCAGGTAGTTGCTTTGAAGCATTTTTCTTCAGCGCCATTATGTTTACATTACTTTGAATGCTTTGTTAAATGAAATTAGAAAGTTTTTTAATTGATTTTGCATCCCTGTATGCCATGGACTGTCTTCTTCTTCTTTGCCTGAGTACCTTTTGGAATGACTTTGGCTCTCTTTCACTGATGTTAAGTAGATGCATGAACATAACTATAAACACAGAAAATGAAGGGTGTGTAAAGTCTGAAAAAGATGGAAGGAGGTGAATTTATGTAATGATGCTTTTCATTGTGCAAAGACATTAAAACATTAGAAATAATAAATTTTGTCAGCCTACTGTAGCTTTTAAGCACATTTACCTGTTTCCGACTGAGCATATTAAACAGCCTATCAGAAAAAAATAATGTGCTAATTATAAGATTAAAGCAATATTGAAAGCTGAGTCCAGTAAGTTAGCACAGACATATTTCTATTTCACATGAGCACTGTATCCCTTTACAATATGTGGGGAATGTGGACTATTCAGCAATATAATAATGGAAGAGAGGGAAAAGTAAGGGAGGGAATAGAATCAGGCTATATTTACAAAGCCTCACAATGTACTCTGATCAAAAATCATCTGCTGTACGAATCAGTACAAATAACTTGATTTCACTCAAACTCTGTCAATTGACATCTGTTTCAAAACTAATCACCATATTTCATTTTCTCATGCAACTTCATGTATTCCTTTTGCTAACTGTGCTTATGCACATTATAGAATTCTATAGCTTTTTCAGAATTGTATAGCTTTTTCTTATCTATTTTTCTGGAAAGTTCTGTACATGTTGTCTCACCAAAGAAATTGGATGCCAAAATAAAACTTTCAGTGGACTTTTAGAATGGTTTAAGTAGTAAAACGGGGAGCACAATGCAAGTTCTCAAACACTGGTAAGTTTCAGAATTTAATATGAAATGAAAATGAATATTAATTTTAATTCTCTTTAGGAAGAACTTAGCATAGGTCCCTACCAAATAGTACAAATGAATAATCAAGTTTCGTATGATTAACCTCATGTCTTCCAAATAAGATTATATGTTAAACTGTTGAAAGTTTAAAGTGTTTTTGTAGGTGTCTCAGTACTGAAGATTAAAAGCCAATAAAAACTCAGGGCAGATTCTAACTCTGCTGAGGAGGCTACATTTTTCTCACTATTTTTCTGCGAGAAGTAGTTGTGCATAATAGTCATTTCATAGAGTCAGTAGTAAACGTTTTAGAAAAAAAGGAAAAAGAATGTTCTCAAAGATCAAAGCTTGGCTCAACCATAATAAAGAAAAAACAAATATGTGATATTTCTCATAATTCGTCATTTTCTCTTTCTTTTCATCTTATTCATCTCTGCTTTCCAAGAACAAGCAGTAGGGAAAATAATACAGATGTAGATGCATAGATATAAATGTATATAAGTGTTTTTACTTTGAGAAAATTCACATGGGTGACATAGCTTTCTCAAAGAATCACTGTCAAATCCCCTGCAGTGTCAAGTAGTTTGACAGCAGGCCTCATCATGACTGTAATTTGTGAGTCATTCTGCCAGTTCTTGTCTGGTAAAAGCAAACTGTCCTTGAACACTGACTTTTTTTCTTTCCCCCAAAGTGGCCAGTGACTATCCCCTCAGAGTCTGCTTTTCCTATGACCAGGTAAACTATTCTCTTGTCATCTTCAGATTATTTGATATCCCAGTCAGGTCTGATCTGGCTGTTTTACAACGCAAATGTGACTGGTTTTCCTACAGCGGTACTGATTCAGTGCAGCAGTGACTGCTATACTTTTGAAGAAAAATAGCATTAGCCTGAAGAAAAATACAGTGCAGTCAAAACAGATTTGCTGATTTCAGATTAAGGTAATACTCTGTGGAATGTAAAGTCTTACTCACTGCATTCAGAAGTCTTAAAGGCTAGTTTCCATAGCCTGGTACTCCAGGAGAAACACTACAATAAAAGTGTGATAATTATTAAATGATAACAATACTTTCAGCCCCATTACTGTTTATTTTCAGAGTCCTGCATTTGAAAATGCAATGAAAATATGAATCCATAGGTCAACAGGTCTGAAAATATAACATTGTGGATCCTGTAAAGTTTCTATCTGAGCTTAGAATAGATGTCATTAAAGACTGGATGCACCATCTGTCCTTCTGTTCTATAACATATAGTCAAATTTATTCTAAATACAGGTTTAGTATTATCCATGTTTAATAGACAAATTGGTTTTGATCCTTACTTCAATAGTTAAACTGTTTTAAAATTACAGGCACCTGCTATAACCTCCAAATGTCTGAAATCTTTAACTTTTTTCTTTTTCCTCTAAATCTTTTGAATATGGCATCATATTTGAAACACAGTTAATACCTACTTGCATGATGGTTATTTGAGAGGTATAGGTCATCTCACCCAATGCAACAGCTGTTTTTCAAGCGTCCCTGATAATCTATGCTCAATGGGAAGGTTATATCTCCCATCATCATGCAATAGGAGAAGAAAGAGCAAAGAAAAAAATCATGCTGATCCATAACTTTGGGTTGAAATATTTATAATCTAACTAATCTAATCCATCTAATTTTTTTTTTTTATTTTTAACCTTCAGTAAAGTTCTGAGAAGATATTATAAATCCTAGAATGAAAGCCTAGAAGACAAGATAAACTCCTCTCACGCCCCTTCTCTACTCTTCACTCCATCTATAATTCCAGAAACGTGCTAAGTTGATATCTATGGGAAGAGTTAAAAGGGGAAGCGTTATTTGAGAATATACTCAGAGACCATCCTGTTATAAAAGAAAGCATATTATAAGTGTAAAAAAATTATTGCAATAGTCTATGTATGTAAGCCTGGGAAGTTAATTATGTCTGAGGACTTCCAAATACAAAATTAGAGTCTGAGACAAAAAGAAAGACTTTGTTTTGTAGGTTCTCAGAGCTATGAGATTCAAGTCCGCTAGGAGTTTCCTTGCAAACTGTTACTCATGAAGTGATATCATAACCTACATAAGGAACTTGCACACTTACGGGTGCAAGTTGAAGCACAGGAAGTTTAATCTCCATATGATGAAGAAGAAGTTCTTTACTGTGAGGGTGACAGAGCCCTGGAACAGACTGCTGTCAGTTTGGATCAGGCTTTGTCATCTTGAAAGATCTGACAGTCACCTGGTGGCGTAGTACCATTACAGCTTGCCAGTAGCTACAAGAGCAGATGGTGGCGAAGTGTTTCATGCTACCTGGTTTGCTATCCATAACTTATCTATCTGGTTGAGGTTTTGTTTTGTTCATTTTCATGATATTAAGTCAATTGACTGGGATTTGTGAATGGATAAATGAGCACCATCTATTAATTTAATTTTTCCTAGATGCCCAAGTTCCTTTGTGCTGCAGGTATTTTGTTTGGTTGGGTTTTGTTTGTTTGTTTTTGTTATAACCTCATTTAGATTAAAATCTTGCCCTGCTTTCTGTGACCTGGTAGAAAAATTGCAATCATATTATATTTTAAGAAAATATTCAAAGAACTGATAACTATCAAGTGCCATGAAAGCACTTGCGTCATCTATAAAGATTTTAAAGAGATAAAGAAATCTTGTTAAGTCTCGCATTAGGAGCTTTTTCTTATATTTTTCAGAGGCATTGGCTAGCTTAGAAAGACTGAAAGGAAATGCTAGGGTCAGGATTCATTTACTTATGACCCAGACCTCCCTCTATAGTCACTGGAGAGAGATGAACACCAGTAGAGCATGAATTATCTCACCTTACTGAAAATGCCTAAAGCAGACCAAAGGAATCATGGCCTAAGAAAGCTTAATTATCTCTTTGACTTTAAGGTGACTTCAGTAAAAGTAGGCCCATTGCCTGAAACAAACTCTTTCCCTGTCTGATCCCTCATTCATTAATTTTTCAGCTATTTATTCCAGAGTGGGGTAGAAGGGGACGGAAGGGATATCAGCTTCCTCTTTCTTGTGATGCACAGATACACACTCAACAAAAGGACAGTGGCTAAACCAATGAGCACACTGAAAGTTCATAAATGAGACTGTGAATAGAATTAATTATTAAGTGTTTATTCCTCATGGTTAAGCACCCCTGACATTCGCGTTGATGTCATGTTAGTGAAAAATTGCTATTTTAATTGTCTTACTTGATGACTAATCCATCATGCTGAGCATATTTTAATATGGCTAAATGAGAGCAGTATTATTTAGTCACTTAGGGGGTTCCATCAATCTGTTAAAAAAAATGTTCAAGACTGCAATTTCCTCCTTAAAATCACTTTGCTCCAAGATATGTCAAGTAGATGCTAAGCATCTTGTTGTAGTTATAAAATGATGGAGATCCAAAACATTATGTCCCATCAAACAATTTCCATAGGAAAAGCATGCTTATACCACTTGTTACGGAAAATTCCCTCACACTGTATGATATCTTGTTGCCATATAGCCTGATAAACATTTTGAGGTAAAGCTTTCTTCAATTTATTCTTTTATTGTAGAGCCACTTATTCCAAGTACTTCCAGTGTGCTGTTATATTCCTTTCCTGTACCTCCCATATACTTCCTATCTTGTTTATTATAAGGGCACAGTAAGAAGTTATATTGACTAGCATTTTTAAAATTAGTCCAAGATTCAGCAGAAATACTGAAGTTTTATTTCTCAAAAAAAAAGAGATATGCTTCTTAATATAAGAACTATCTTCAGTTATAAAAAATAATATGTCAACAGTTCTAATATGATCCGCACACTGTGGGAAACTTATAATGGTTTTTAAAAAAGCAAAGAGATCTAAATAGAGATTAAATATTAAAAACAAAGCAAAGGAAAACAAAAGAAACTATTAAATGGTAGCAGTTTAAATATCATCTGGCTCCAAGTCATAGTGAGCGTGTAATTTCTGGCAAAATTCTTAACTCAGTCACACAGAACAGCATAAAAAAAAGCAGTTGAACCAAACAATAACTTTTAAGGACTGTTATTTTTTTGCTAAGGGTAAATATGAAGAGCAGTTTATTCAATTATATTTTGCAAAAAAAGTAAAGTAAGGGTCTTAAAGATTTCAGAAGTGTTAGCTGTGAATTTTCACAGATATTCTTTGATACATTTTCTTTTCAATTTTCTTTTCACCATTTGCACTCTATCCTTGCAGCAGTTGTGCATGAATAGATTTCAAAAGATTCACAGAGGCTTCCACATTTAGGAAGTTCCCCAAGACCCAAAGCAGGTACTTACAGGGCGTACATAAAGGTACCCTTCACAGAGCAATGCAGGCTATGGTAGACAGGCCTGGTTCGCACTTTCAGGACTCAACAGGGCTTGTACTGAGCAAAGCATAAAATAGGACAACAGAAACAGAACTGGAAGGGACTTCAGGAGGTGATTAGTGCATGGTTTGCCCCAAGGAAGGAACAACAATATCTATGACATTTCTAACAGATGCTTGTCTAATCTGTTTCTCAAGATTCTTGTAAGTGAGATTTCACAACTCCTCCAGGCAGTCTATACCACTGCTTCGCTAATCTTGCAATTAGGAAAGGTCTTCTGATATCTAAACTAAATCTTACTTAACTCAATTTAAACAGTTTACTTCTTGTTCTATCCTCCGAAGACACACTGAGCTATTCCTTCTTTAAAAGCCTTTTATATGTTTGAAGCCTTTGTTGTATATCCCTTTTGAATTGTCTCTATTTTAGCCCAAACAGTTAATAAGATTTTGTTTTCTAAATCTATAAATGCTAGCATGCATACAAAAGATATATAATAATTTTGTTTAAAAAGAATATTAATAATAGCACAAGTTATATCAACATCAATAGGGTTTATCATCTCCAGAAATTATTATTATTATTGTGTGGACCACACAAATCAAAGAAAGTAAAGTTATGCTACTTGACTCTTTCTCCTTTTTGACATTTGTTAGTAGAAAAAGGAGAAAGAGAAAATTAAAAATTGAAATCAAGTTTTGATTTTAAAATATGACATTTAAAAATAAAAACGGAGCTATTTTCCACAAAGAAAAATGGAAATGAACTGCACAGCTTTTTAACCAACACAATTTGCGCTTTTTTGATTCTCCTTTAAACCATTCCCTGCTTATTCTAAGCTGCAAATTGCTTCTCCCTGTACTTGCTTCCGCTGGAATAACTAACTACTGCAATCAGCCCGTTTGTCTCCAATCTCTTTTTCTGCTCTCCTGAATGGTTTCCTATATATCCTATACTAATTAACTTCCTTTTCGTGTCTGTCAGAAAATCACAGAATCAGAATTACAGAATCTTAAAGGTTGGAAGGGACCTCTAGTCCAACCTCCCTGTACATGCAGGGTCTCCTGGAGCACAGGATTGCATCCAAGAATGCGACATGGAAGAAATATTCCTTGCAACAAATAGGAAAATCTGTCAATTACTTCACCGCAACTCAAGGCCACTGTGAAGGTAACAGAGTCTTTAAAAAGAAACTTTCTGATTTAGTTCCAAGTGATAGATTTAGCATGCATACAACCAGGTCAGAAGACACACAAGTTCATCTTCCTCCATCACAAGCTTTTCTTGTTGGTTGAACTATTTTTATGTTAACATCCTGCTCATATTCTCATATCAATAGTTACCAAGTATTAGATAATTTAAAATATTACAAAATGAAAAGAAGGGGGAAAGGGAGTTCAAAATAAATTTTTATTGGAATATATTTGCTTAGAGTGAGGGAAAAATCATCATTCTGTATCAAAAGTTGATTAATTTTGATTCCCATGATAGGCTTTACAAGAGAAGAACTTAGGGAAAGGAAAGTATCTGATATGATATTGGTATGAATAAGCAGAGTTATTCAAGACATACTATGAGGTATAGAGACTGAGTGGATTACAGAACAGAAGAGGAAGAAAGGTTGCACTGGTAGATACACCAAGATTGCAAACATTTTTATGGAACCATTTCTGACATTATATTCTCTGCACCTACTGAGCTCATACAAGGAAAACTAAGTCCCTTTTATAAAGATAAATTTGCTGGAGTCAACTCTTTCACCAAATCAGTAAGTTTTAAATATATTGAGTTCTTGCTTTTATTGTGAGGCTCATTTATTTAACTACTTCTTCAATAAGTAATATATCATCATCATATAGATTTTGTGGAATAAATTTGTTTGATTCTGCTTTAGGAAGAGATCAGTATTGTACTGCAATAGTATATGGATTCTCAGGAATGCAAAAGCTAAACAAATGCTAGTCAATACAGCAAACTGTTATTACCATAGACTAAAATTTATATGCAGAGAAAATAAAACAGTATTTTGAAATGGACATTTCTACTGAAAAAGATCGTTTTCTTGACAGTATATATCATTCTCATTATGACATGATGCCAGACAGACCATCTCTATTAAGATATGAAATGCAGTTGCTCTGAAATTATTTGTTGGGGAGAAACTCTAATTTTCTAAATGTCAAGAGAAGGTCCAGTGATCATGAATGAAAGAAATGAAATAAGCAAAACCTGATATCTTACAAGAAGATTAGGGGGTTTCCTTCACATGAAGTCAGACAATATTATTGAAAATTGCTAAATTGAGATAGTCTTTCAAAGTTAAATGCTGTAAATTTAAATTTATATGGTTGGTATTGCTCCATTCCTACAGAGATTCAGTCCATTCCTTCTGAAGGGTATAGAGGAAGTATCTACGTTCCTATAGCATCTGAGTAGCATAAGAAAATATACAGGAAGGGAGGACTGTAACAGACTATTTTTCCTAAAGGAAATCAAAACTTTCAACTATGATGCAATTGATTATTTCAATCTAGATCCATAAAGTAATTAAATACAGAGTTTCTCGACTGTGGCAGAACCCTTAATGAGAATCTGATGACTAAACATCTTTGCTTATTTAAGTAACCTGGTTTCTTCAGTGTTCCAGGTAATGAATCACGGGCTTCCTAAAGGAAGTAAATGCAAGTTATGATATCAAATCTTTTTTATTTGATTCATAGCTAAAAGGAATGTTATGTATTTTTTCTACATGGGTACAGATTTGGTCTACGGAGTCTAGGAGTAGAGGCACAACATCTGTAATGTAAGTATCATTGAAAGTGAATATGAAGAAAATAACATCATCCTTAAGAATATTTTACACTTTAAGTAATGGGTGTGCAAAACTTTAATTTAACAGTACATGCAGATAAAAGATTATCTTCTGTCCTCATTGTTAACCACTATTTGTTAACTACAATTTTTAACTCCTGTAATTTAGTTATTTTCCAACTTTTTTCCCAATATTTCCCAACTACTGTTCTTTGTTTGTTTGTTTCTAATTGTACTGGTTAAGTGATTCCTGCATATGTCTTAAAAAGTGCAATTACATTTGGAGAGATAGAATTCCTCAATTTTAGATTTTCAGGTGAGGGGGAATTTATTGCACCTTTTGCTAACATGTTTCATTGATTGAAGCCATCTGTTATTAAAATCTTGGCTTTATTGCTAGTGTTGCCAGCTTCAACTTCCAGCCCCCTTAATCTTGTTATCTGATTAATTAAGATGCTCCACGGTAACAGACTATGGTCTTTTTCCTGCATATCCTACAGTTTCTGTTTTTCCATATGTCACACAGTAATCATGTTAATCAAAATTTTTGTCTTTTGTTCTTACTTTAATATTAAATGTAGGTTAATTTGGATCAATTATCTCTTTTGACACATCTAAGCTAACTTACCTGTCTTTGTCCTTTACAAACTCTTGCTCAGGTCACTGTTAAAATCTTTTGAATGGATACATGTTTCCCAGGTGCAAATGATAACTCAAAAGACTGATCTAGAGCATCTTAGGTAATGAAATAAACTAGCAAGTGATAAATTGGACAATGAAAGCACCAAAACATTATCTCATGAGCAGTAGAAAGAGATAATGTAATTTAGCTAAAGATGTCAAATCAATCTCTATAGAAACCTCATTTGATGTCTTGGTCATCCAAACAAAAGCTATAATCTAATCAAGAAACTCAACAAAAATGTGCTGGGCCTGGCACAACAATTCACTATGAATAAAAGTGTCCTAATTTTTATTTTTCCACTTTGCTTTACATACATAGACAATACAACAGTGTTTTAATGTTAAATAATGTATCTGTTTGTTTTTTTTTCTCCATTTGAATAATTCCTTTTGAATTATGATCTTATGTCCTCATATAAAATGGAGTGTGGCAATATTGCTTTGTCACCTAAGGCAGTGAAATTTACTTCTCCAAAGAAAGAAATTATCATTGGACAGGAAATATAATAAGTAAAGGTTATTCTTTAATTCCTTCAGGGAAGCTGTATCTGTTACAGTCATGACATTTTAACTGAAAGATTGTAGAGCTAATTAGTCAGAAAAAGTGTAATCAATACTGATTTATGAATATCTCCCATGAGTAACACTACTTGTTTGGACAGAGTTGTTATTTGTATCAATTAATCTCTGTGATTTCTTAGTGTTCTTTGCTGTTAAAATAACAACCTTATTTCATTACAATAGAAAATATCCAACTGCAGATTCCTTTGAAACACCCTTGTATATTCTTTTTCATGTGCATATGTACAGATGCCTATGGCTGATTTGGGACCATGAGACTCTGAGCTCTGGATTCTTATATAAGAGGAATGAATCCAGATCAGCTCCTGGCTCAAGATTGCTTGGGATGATATGAAAATTAATGCTAGCTAGTTGCCAGTCATTCATCTGTTCCTTTGCAGATTAGTGTATGTGATCTCTGGCCTCAAGCAAGCTTGACAGAATTACAGGCATCATCGTCTGATAGGCTGGCAACCTATTGTGAGATATTTCTAACCATTTTAATTGCCTTTTCCTTGACCTTTTTTCTTCTTTTTTCTTTTTGCTTTGAAACACATCATGCTTACTCAATATTCCATGTGCTGATACATCACCATTTTTATTTGATAATCTATTGATAACCTGATTTATTCTTCTATTTAGAATGTACAAGTCTTCCTTTTATACCATTTTGTAACAGTATCAGAATGACCACTGATATCTAAATGACTTTGCCTAAGTTATCACTAGCTAAAATGGAACTTACAGTCAGTCTGGGAAAGATGGCATCAATAAGTGGGAGTTCAGAAGATATCTACATACACTCAAAGCATAGAGTGGCTGTTACATGCACATGGCTTTTACAAAAGAAAATAGTCCCTGATGTCAACATATTGCACAGACAGACGGTGCTCTTGCTCAAATTTACTCAACTGTACAGCTCAATTTGTATAACTCTGTGGGGGTTGTAGCCATATTGTTAACAAGACGTATTGCACGTCACAGAAGCAGAGATAAGGAATAGTGGACGGAAGACCTCGCGATGTCACGGAAGGGGCAAGAGTTTAACCATATTAGGACAAAAAGTGATATCCAGAACCTGATTGGTTCATAAGACAACTTCCGCTTGACAGATGTTATAAAAACCAGCAGCGTATTTCAATAAACGCCATTTGGCATATCATCTCATAGGTGTTGGTGCTTCTTGGCCCTGAGGTGGATGGCCTCAGTATTCCCTCTAGAACCACAGGCAACCACCATGGGTTGATACGAATCCGACACAACTCAAATGATAAATTTGTGTTTGCCTTTTCTCACTTTCATCTAGTCACAGATAAAAAGACTATCGTTTCAGAAATAGTCTTCTAAGGACAAACATTTTTAAGTACTGTGATCTGCTTCTCTTGACCTCAGTCTGGAATAAAAGTATTCAAACACAAAGTTTCCTAATCTGATATCTGGAGAACAAAAACATCTGCCCAAAGATCTGCCATGTTATTTCTGTCAGGATAGCTAATCTAACAATTTCCATTTTATAGATGTCATGCTTCCCATACATAGTAGACTGCTTTCAGAAAAATTCACTGCTCCTTGTGATACTGCGGAGGAATGTCTTTGAGACATTCACCTCTTCCACCATTGAAATCATTGATTAGCCACCAGTTTGACATAAAATGAGAAGTATTGGTCCTAACTGTAGTGAATCGTTTGGAGTTCTGCATGTTAGGATGTGCTGAATAAAGCTTCCACTATAAATATTGATACAGCCACCTACTGCAAATGCACAGTCATAACACAACATCTAAGATACATCCTTGTATAAACATAGGTATAGTACATCTTATTAGATGTGTTTCATGCTTATCTCTTCTTCAAGTTTAGAAGCATAATGGAAATCCCTCATATCTGACACTGGCATGACAGAGAACTGGTATTTTACCTACCTGTGAAAATGACTTTGATACATAAATACCTCTGTGACTAAAGAAACCTAAGTCACTAACTCAGTTGGACTCATGCTCCTAAATTATAAAGGTTCTTTGAAATTCCCATTGTCAGATACACTTTTCCCTGTTTTAAAACTAGAAATGAACAATCATATACTTAGCTCTGGAAACAGACACTAATGCAGATGGAAAGAAAGGTACCTGTAGAAGTCTGGGTGAGATCGTAGAGGTAAATGTTTTCACCATGAAGTGTAGTCTAGAATATGAATAATCAAACTAGCCTTGAATATCAATGGACAAGAAGACATATAATGAGTGAAAAGTGGGAAAAGAAAAACAAGTATAGACTTGAAGATAAGAATGCAAATATTACAAAATTTAATAGAGCATTATTGAAAGAAAAAAAAAGAATACAGCATAATGACTTCAGCATTAAAAACATGGGAGTTTGTCTGTTGCTTTTCCTTGCTCAAATGAATGTTATGTGAAGTTATATCACTGAAGTCATGACATACCATAAGTCCTTCATGGGTTGTAGTACAGAACAGGGCAGCATGGATGGTAAAAAAAAGTGATGCAAAGCAATCATCAGTGTTATTCTCAGGCCTTCGTATGTTCAGTTTATAGCTGATGATAGATCTAGAATTTTACATTTCATTTTCCAGCTTCTTATGGAATCATGGGCCTAAATATTGGGTCTATAAAACATATAAGCCAAATATAGGGGGTCTATAAAAGGTTCAAAAGGGATTCTCATCACAACTGAGATGACAAGACCTGAATTTCCTAAACTTCAGATTTCTATCTTTTCAGGATTTGTGTCAAGTTAATACTCTGACCCCACATTGTGTTTTTAAATATAAAACATTTATGTCAATAAATAAATAAATAAATAAATGCATAATGGTTTCTAACCTTAAATATCATTACCAAATTTTCCTTATAGAATTTTTTTTTTTTCCCATGGGGAAAAGAAGCTTCAAAAGCAAAAAGCAGTAAATTTTGTGCATTCTATATCTTCAAGAACATTGAAGAAGCTAATTGAACACAGAGTTCCTCTCACAAGAGTACTAGAAACAAATGTTTTGATTTATTCAGATGACTTTCATTGCTGTTCCTTCCTTGGAGACTACTTTTTGTTTTTGTTATTTGACATACAACACCTATCTCCTCTTGTCTCCAAGTACAGTGGTAAACTGCAGCAAATTTATTGCAAATCAAGCAGAAAGGGTCATGAGATACACCTACTATCTCACTTCAAAAAGAAAAAAGTCAGCAAAATTAGAAACTTCTATGAGAGTATTTTGTCTTTTACTTATAGGGAATTAGTAAACTCTTCTATTTTCATTTCTTCTTTTTAACTTCAGTTTAAAATCATGTCATATGTATTCAGCAACTATAACACACTGCAAATTTTCTGTGTACTTTAAAAATTTGAAAACACGTTAGAAAGTTGAATGAACTTAATGATAAAACACTAACAGAACTAGTCCATTCAATTAACTAAGCCTCCATCAGAGGCTTCAGAAATAATTCTACAAATATCTGTGAAAAAAATCAGAAGTAGAATAATTTAGGGATATATTTTCAGCATTTTTCCTATGCAATATTTTCACTTTTTTGAAAAAAATGTTATTGATAGCAGTGGAACATATTTGGTCCTGATGGCTCTGAGAAAATCAAAAGTGTATTCCTTGACTTCATCAAGGCTCTTCGCGACTTCACCAAGGCTTTTGACACTGTCCCTCACAATACCCTCCTGGACAAACTCCAGAAGTGTGGGATAGATGAGTGGACAGTGAGGTGGATTAGGAATTGGCTGGATGGCAGAGCTCAGAGGGTGGTGATCAGTGGTGCAGAGTCTTGTTGGAGGCCTGTGTTGAGCGGTGTCCCACAGGGGTCAGTCCTCAGTCCAGTCCTTTTCAATTTATTTATCAATGACCTGGATGAAGGTACAGAGTGCTCCCTCAGCAAGTTTGCTGATGATACCAAACTGGGAGGAGTAGCTGATATCCCAGAGGGCTGCGCTGCCATCCAGAGGAACCTGGACAGACTGGGTAACTGAGCAGTGAGAAATCTTATGAAATTCAACAAAGACAAATACAAGTTCCTGCACTTAGGGAGGAATAACCCGAGACACCAATACCGACTGAGGACCTACCTTCTGGAGAGCAGCAGTGTGCCCTTGTGGCCAAGAAGGACAATGGGATCATGGGATACATTAAGAGGAGTGTCTCCAGCAGTCAAGAGAAGTGATCCTGCCCCTCTACTCAGCCCTGGTGAGGTCACATCTGGAGTACTGTGTCCAGTTCTGGGACACAGAGGGATGTGGAACTACTGGAGAGAGTCCAGTGCAGGACCACAAGGATGATCAGGGGCCTGGAACATCTGCCCTATGAGGAGAGGCTGAAGGAGCTGGGCCTGTTCAGCCTGGAG
>JAWLRI010000144.1:876659-916052 GCA_034781795.1 Crypturellus tataupa
CCTTCCTTCCTTCCTTCCTTCCTTCCTTCCTTCCTTCCTTCCTTCCTTCCTTCCTTCCTTCCTTCCTTCCTTTTCAGTAGCTATTAGTTTGAGTTAGGTTTTAAAAAACTTCCTGGAGGTCTTGAGTTGTCAGCTGTACTGAGTGTATCTTATTAACAGAAAAAAAAAGACATATTAAAGTCAAAGTGAAGGTTAACATTGACAAAGGGGGAAACACAGTGTAAGGTTTATATATATGTTTTAGATACATGTTTGTTACCAAGAAGGCAGTAAAAATCAAAGAAAGAGCTAGACATTCACTCACTGTATCATGCTCAAAGGAATTGAGATAGTGTTTACAGCATTATTTATGTTTACTCTTTCTTGAAGGTTGTTACCTTATGGTCTTTATGCCTCAATTTCTCCTCTCCATATGAATAATTAGACTTGAGTCTTCCCTCTCTTGCAAAACATTTTGAATCCTGCTTTAAAAAATTCAAGATAACAACTAAGTGATATTTTCTGCAAATTATGTCTACAAAGCTTTCTGAGTTCATTTTGCTGGAATAGTGATGATTTGTTTACAAAAATCCATTTCTAGGTTTGCTAATGTGAATTGAATAAATATCTCTTATCTTTTCTTCAGAGAAAAAAAATACTTAAAATATCACCTAGAGCGACACAGAATACTGGAAGAGCTTCACACTATTCACTACTTCATTACCTCTTGCTAAAAGCTGATTTTGTATACTCAAGTTTCACAGTTTAAATGCAGAAGCGTTCCCATGTATCCTTAGGGCCAGGAGAATCTGAGAACTCTGTCAAAAACAGAAGTAGTTTTGCAAAATAGGAATATTTCCAAAACAAAAAGCTAGGATAATGACTTTGTGATAGACGCTGGAATATAGCCATGTCCAGGCTGCTGAGAAGAACTGGCTAAGAATTTGACAAAGCGGGAAGAGGGTATTATTCTTCTGCCCAAATGTTTGCCTGAATTATTGGGAAACATTCTCCCAGTACTCCCGATCGATAGGGACTGATTGTGAGTAGCAATCTGATCTGCGGGTTTGAAATACCTTGTTGATGTGCCTACCTATTCCTCCTTCAGTGACTACAGAGAGAAAGTCTAGGGAATTATACAGCTGACACAGATGCCGGGTTTGGGTTGAGTGAATACTTCCTTGAATGCCTCCTCTGAATGACCTTCTGAAGGATTTTTTTCTGTCTCCACTGGCTATGCAGGGAGTGGAGAGAGATGAGCTTCCTAAATTAGGTGTAGAAGGGTAGGTGCTATTAATAGACAAATTTACTAGTTGTCTATTACTGATTTGTCTATTATTATTATTTAGATAGACAATAATTTGTCTATCTAAATTTCAGTCTCTAGACAAATTCACATCTGTATGTGTTTTAATTTAGAATAGTAGCAGAATAGACCTTTATGCAAACTGCCACAGCCTTAATTTGCTGTTGGAGCACTCAGGCACATAATGAGATTTTTTGAAAAGATTTTTCCTGACACCTAAGAAGAAAAAGCCATGCTAGCATGTTTATTCATTTTCTTAGAGAGCAGTGGTTCAGGCAAGGAGATATGATTGCAATAATTTGTTCTGTGGTTTGTATCAATGTGTAGATACATCAATGTATGCTTTGGACAGGTAAAGGGAAGATTATTTAAAAATAAATGTAAAAGATAATCTGCTAGATCAAGTTGAAAAAGGTTCCTTTTTGAGGTTTGATCTAAGCTATGAATGTAAAGGTCAGACATTATTGCACAGCTTTGCTTTTTGTGAAACAATATGGCTTCTCAGAGGTGTGGAACTTCAATATAGTATAAAATATGTAGCAGCCAACTTCTTTAATGAAGACACAGCTGAAATTTAAAGCTTGATGTTACCAGTTAAAAACGGAACAGAGCATCATGATCTTGGTTTACCAGACATCCTTATGAAAGTTTCTTTTCTGGAACTGATTACTATGAGATGTCACCCTCATTTTGTGATTAAATTGGCTGATATCAATCAACAAGACTCTCTGTAAAGTATGCTATTAATCACAAGGACTAAAGATGTCAATGCAATTCCACATTATGGTTTGATTGAGTGAGATATTCAACATCTTCAAATTGTACTGACACCAATAATAGCAAAACATGTTAAACCTTGGACAGAAACGTTCAGTTATTTCCAAGGCTGTGCTTTTGGTTTCAAGGGGAATGTTTTCAGTGAATAAGATGAATGTAAGAGATGAACTTGAATTAAAATGTGGAATAATAGAACAGATTTTGTTCTAGAATCAAAGTTAATGTAACAGGTCCATTTGAATTAATATATAAGTTGGTAGTTTTAAGGGCATGAAAATATTAAAAATCAGGTATAAAGTCATAGGGTATTCCGTTAAAGTTGGTTACAATTTTGCAGTTACCTTCAGTGGAAAAGAAAAAGGAGTAAGGATAGACCTTATTCAATAATGAAAGACATATTGCAGCCGTATTCTTTTCTTGGTAGAATTTCTTAGAATGTCTTAAAACAAGTAGGTTCCACTTCCCTCCTCATAACTACCTTTATGCATATATGAGATGCAAAATAAGATAATAAATCTTACAAGAGACTATTACAGCTAAGTTGGTATTGATCTCAAAGAATGAAACTGCTATATTACACGTTGTAAAACTTTTTCATATCTGAGGAAAATATTACATTAAAAGTAAAATAAATTGCAATACTTTAATCACTTGGCAAATGATTTGACTCTTTCGTTCAATTTAGAGTATCATTTCAGTAGCACCTGCTTCATAAAACTTGCATATTACTGATACTACTGTGATAGCTTTTATAGCGATATTATTGGTATAATTTATGCAATTGCTCTTTTTAACTAATAATTCTTTTTTTCCCTTTCAAGATAGCTCCATTTTTAATCTTTTAAAAACTTTTGTCTTACTTTTATTTTATTTCGCTTCATCTTCACCAGTGTCAATTTTTGGGCTGATGAAGTATCTTTTCTTCAGGCAACTTAAAGAAGACCAAAAGAAAATGATCAATATTTTAATATTTCTATTACTTTCCTTATGTGGCCTTACAATTATAAATCATACAAATGCAAGTTTACAAAATATGAATCTGAGATTACTTTTGTTTCAATTTTATAATACTGTATCTTTTATTTTTAATTAATTTTTTATTGATTTTTCCATTGAAGAGTAACAAACAAACCATCAGATATGAATTATACATAAGGTGAAGCATTTTATATTAGTCAAAGGGAGTTCATACTTAATAAATATTTTTCCTCTACTGATTTTGGATAGAATCCTACTTTAACAAAGATCTGTCCTTCAACATGCATATATAATGTTAGCATCTTTATGCATATTCAGAGGCATGAAAGGTTAGGAAAGTGCAATATATGTAAAGTTGTATTAATTTGTAATCATGGCCATCTAGAATAACTTTATCAAAATAAATAGCTCAAAGCCCTAGAGACAAACAGAAATAGGATCATGTCAAATCCATGGACCAAATACTAGATCCAGAAAGATTTCAGATCTGGCACTTTTGTAAGATATTTTCCTGATTAGTGATCACTTATTCTTAAAAAAAAAATAGGAAGTTAATCTTGTTTGAGGTAAAAAAAATATATTTGTTTGGAAATATTTTAATTGTGTGCAAAACAAGTATTGACATTAATGAAATACATACAATTTTAAATGAAATATTTATATAAAAAGAAATTTTGAATGTCCTTCCCTTTTTTCTCTTCCAGCACTTTTTCCTTGCAAGTGAGATGGAGGAAAGAGAAGGAAAAGAATGTGGTCAAGACACTACATTTTCACTGCAGTTCTGTTATCTCAGAACACTTTTGCTTTAGAAACAATTACCCTAAAGTTTGAAGTGTAGAAATGCATAAAAATTTTATAAACCTCCTGTATTCAGATACCCCTGAAAATGCTTATATTATTATGAAATGCAGACGTAAGTGATGAGGATTTCTTGAAAATCAGGGCATATTATTACATTCTTGCCCAGAAGTTAGAAGTATAATTTTAAGAGCAGATGTTTTGACAAAAATGTCTCTCTGTGCTGATTGGTTACTACTATTAAATCGGACGCGGTTACACAGAAATGAGAGAAGGAGATTTAGACCAACCTAATTCTTTTTTGCTGCCACTCTCTAATTATGTTTTTCAGTAAAACTAGCTAAATACCTCGGGAATTTTAATGCTCTTTGCGTTGACACACAGTTAACTCTATCATTGTGTTTAATAACATAAAAGGAAAGAAGAAAACACACCAAGTAATTAAATCACACAAATTAGGCAGCCAAGGCTTTTGCTACAGTAATTAAATCTTTTAATTAATCACAGCAAACCTACAGAATATATTCTAATGCATCATCTAGTGGTGGGGAAATATGCAGGGGAATTTGAAGTTCACTGAACAATATATATTTTTTTTACAATTTAAGTATTTAAAATAATAGAAAAGCTCAAATGATTAATCCAGCCTAAATAAGAGATGAAGATATTAAAAAGACTGTTAACTTACTGTAATATCTAACACATATATTATAAATTCATTTAGTGCTAAAACCAGGCAAAAGACCCCATTTTGCACAGTGATTGTAATTAGTTCCATTATAGTACTAGCTCTGTTCATGTGTATGAGATTGTTCACATATATATCCAGTTATGGAAATGAAGCTGATGTGTATGAATTATGCTATACTATGGTGATATTGCTAAGCTGGCAGTGTTGAAAAGTCAGTGGTAATATAATGCAGATACTTCAATCACAACCTTTCTGGGATGAATACATACGTAGCATACTGTTATCTGCATTAATATATCAAGTTAAACAATTGTTATTAATGAATTGAAGAGAATACTTGTGAGAGAGAAACTTAGGTGTTCGAAGAGCACTTATGTGCTCTAGATAATAGGGGCTACCAATATCTTGGTTCTACATGAAACAAAAAATATTACACAGATACAATGATAAAGCCTCAGCAATTCTCAGGCTTTCAAATAGAATGGGAGATGGGAAAAGATGGTGGGGACAGATATTGTCCAGCAAAACAGTAATAGATAAAATTTTCCAAAAAATCTCAGTTTATTCAGGCCCTAATCTGACGTTGCTTAATAGAGAAGTTACCAATGAAGAGGTTTCAGTACTGTCTGAAAACCCAAACTCAAGAATAAAGATTCACTTACAGATTTGAAAAATTTTGCTAGCAAAAAAAAAAATCACGGAGCTTGTGGTGAAAAAAAAAATAGCAAGTGAAAGCGTATCAGAAAATGAAAACTGAGGATGTTTGCTGTATAGGAAAAGGGAATTAGTACTAGCAGGGAAAACAGTATGAAAAAAAAAAAAGAAAAAAAGGACAAGAATCTTTTAAAAGGTGAGAGAGAAAGAAGATAAAGAAATAGTAAGAGAGAGCTCTGAACCCAGGTGTTCTCCTCTCAAGTTACAAAAAAACAGAAAATAGATACCGATAGACACTAGTCAGATTTGAGTTTGAATACATTCTCATGTCATTAAATTTATCTCTGTTTATGCTGATACAAATGAGACCAGCATTCAGTTCATTAAAAAACAATATACTCTTTTTTTCTCTTATGTGATAGAAACATTATGCTAATCATTAATTTCCCAGACAAGACAGCCTGCATGTGTGTTAACAAGGCCAGAGTTAAACAATTCAATGAATTTGGGGAGTTATCCTTGAATACATCTCCCCATATCGGTCAGCCTTGGTTCTGTAATTTGTACTGTATACAACTCTTAACTACTCTTCAATCTATGCCGAGGGATTAATTGTTTGCACATAATACTGTTTGGGTCTTCTGTCGTACACTAATAGGAAAACAAAAAAAAAAAATAAAAATTGAAAATAGAGAAAAAGTAAAGAAAAAGTTTGTTTATTTATTTATTTATTTATTTAGCTAGCATAGTTCCACTGACATTATTGAAAATACAGTACTTTTGCTTTATAAGAGTGTAATGGGAAAAGAATTTGGAATATAGTCACTTAAAATGAGTACTCAGTGATCTTGTTAATTGTTTTATTTCTCTCTTTTTCTTTATGAAAGATCTTAGCGTATCTTATGAGTATGTTGTCTAGTAGAAGATAATTCAGAAGATAACAGATTGAAGTAAATATAGGAACTTGCATTACAGTGAAGAAATTTTAAAGATACATGATTAAACATGGCTCTATTTAGTGTAGAGAATGAGTCTATGCGTTTGCTCTTCCAAAATTGTTTAAACCTTCTTTGATACTGCAAGAACTCTCAAGCAAAGATAAATCATAGAATTGTAGAATCATAAAATCATTATAGTTGGAAAAGACCTTCAAGATCATCAAGTCCAACCGTAAACCCTTCAACACCGTACCTGTTAAACCATGTCCCTAAATGCCTCATCTACACATTTCTAGAACACTGCCAGGGATGATGAGTCCACCACTTCCCTGGACAGCCTATTCCAATGCTTGACTACTCTTTCCATGCAGAATTTTTTCCTCATATCTAACCTGAACCTTCCCTAGCACAGCTCAAAGGCATTTCCTCTTGTCCTATCCCTTGTCTTAGCTTTTCTGGAGAAGAGATCGACCCCTGCTTCACTACAACCTCCTTCCAGGCAATTGCAGAGAGCGATAAGGTCTCCCGTCAGCCTCCTCTTCTCCACACTAAATAACCCCAGCTCCTTCCACTGCTCCTCATAAGGCCTGTGCTCCTGCCCCTTCACCAGCTTCATTGCCCTTCTTTGGACACATCCCAGCACTTAAATGACTTTTTTATAGTGAGGAGCCCAAAATGGAACACAGTATTCAAGATGTGGCCTCATCAGGGCTGAGTATAGAGGGGCGATCACTTCCCTGGTCCTGCTGGTTATACTGGTCCTGATCCAAGCCAGGAGGCCGCTGGCCTTCTTGGCCACCTGGGCGCACTGCTGCCTCACGTTCAGCCAGCTGTTGACCAGCACTCCCAGACCCTTTTCTGACGCACAGCTCGTCAGCCACTCTACCCCAAGCCTGTAGCACTGCATGGGATTGTTGTGATCAAAGCGCAGGATCTGGCACTTGGACTTGTAGAACCTCATAGAGTTGGGCTGATCAATCCAGCCTTTGCAGATCCCTCTGCAGAGCCCTCCTACCCTGAAGCAGGTCAAACCTTTCTCCCAACTCAGCATCGTCTGCAAATTTGCCAAGAGTGCACTCACTCCCCTCAACCAGATCGTTGATAAAGAGGACTGGCCCCAACACCGATCCCTGGGGAACACTGCTCGTGACCGGTCACCACCACTCTCTGGGCCCAGTCATACAACCAGTTTTTCACTCAGCAGAGAGTATACCTGTCTAAAACATAAGCTGTCAGCTTCTCCAAAATTGGGAGACATTTATAAAGGTGAGCACAAAGACCTTTACACCACATACGGCTCTGCTTCACACACTCACCCCTGTTACTACAGATTCTGACAGGAGGATTGATTCTGGTTACATGATGACAGCTGCTGATGAGGGGCTATCACAGGAATGGAAATCTATCTTTGAGTCTTGTAGCATATGACTCTGCTAACACAAATGCCTTAGACACATGTATTATGACTTGTAAAAGATACATCTGGATAAAGATTTGTGAATTATGTACTAGTACTATGTACTATCTGAATGGGATATTTAAAATTCTTTTCTTTCTTTGATTTTAGAAAAGTATAAAATCTAAATAGGTTCTAGGACTGAGAAAACTAATATAGAGAATAGAGTAAATGTCATTTCTTTGATTTTTCTTCCTGTCTTGCCTTTTTTTTTAGTTCAGTTCAAACTGTCTACAATAAAACACAGTACAACAGATTTTATTCTGACATGTTTTTGTTTTAAACAAGAATCTGGTATAGATTATTAAAGGATCCACTAGCAACACTGTCTTCTGTATTTTGTATTATACACATGACTATCTATAAGGCCTACCTCACTAATAATTGCAAATGGAACTTTTTAGTTTCCTTATTTTAAGCTAAGACTACTGTGCAATTCTCATATGCACAAATATTTCGTTTCAAATTCATTATAATGTAGGCATGTAAATATTCTAACTAGATATTCCACTGTAACTAGCTCTGATAACATACATAAGTATAAGCTAAATCACATGATCACATCTGTGTCCCTCACTTGAAATGAAGTTTGCATAGAAGCAAGAATCCATGGGAGCAAGCTTGCAAAAGAGGAGCACTAGTGTCGATTACTGCGGTAGATTAATGAATGTGGTAGATTAATCTTTCCTTCCTCCTGCTATTTGCCTAGAGAGTTATTTGCTGCTTTACATTATTCTGGCTATTGATCCAGAACAGAACACGACAGAATCTTTGGGCCACAATGCTACGTTAATGTAAATCGGCAGAATTCCAGTCTTCATTAGCCCTGTGCTGATTTACAGAGCTAAGCATTAGCCTCTTTCTAAAGGATGAGAGAAATGAATTAGCAGAGCATAGTGTCATGTTGCACGGAGACATTAAAGCAGAAGGATCTATGGTGTTGAATTTACTTTGAACTAAGATTTTCTCCTATCTCTAATAATAGCTAATTCTCCTAAAGAGTTTGTTACATGTGCTTCAATGACAGACTTAAAATCTCCTACACAGAAATTATCCTCATAGAGACCTGATGTTCCTGATGTGACAGTGAAGAAATAATTAACATTATTATCACAAAAGAGGTAAGAATTTAACTATATTTTGTTCTGAAGCATTAGCAAATAGCTATGGAACAGACTTGGAATGATTTTTACAGATACTTTTTGCAATTTATAGTGGATAAATGAAACAGAACAGTAGACAGTAACAGTAGATAACAGAAAAAAAGTAGTGTATCTACTTCCTGCTTCTTTTTATTTTCTTATTTTCTTAATCCCAATATGCTTTTCTACTGACTGGTTCTTTCAGCATGATAGCAGCAAACTTTTGCAGCTTCAATATGTTTATTCTGTGCCTGACTGCTCTAACTTGCTCCTTCCTATTGGTCATTCTAGTACTTTTAAAACTTGTACTTGCTTTTCGTAATTCCTCAACTGAGTTTATAGTTTCATACTAACAGATCATACTGTTTTCTTAAATGTTAGCTATAACGACACAGAATTTTCTTAATGAAAGCTTTAAATTATAGTGAACTTTCCAGCTATATTAATTGGTGGTCTTTTTAGAATAGTTTGCAGGCAAAGTTGCGAATAGTTAACAGGCAATCATGGGAGTATGTTTTCTTTCACACTCCGTAACTGAAAGTTTTTTTTTATTAGTTTCTGACTAAACAACAGTCAAGTTGCATGACTCTTTCTTGAATGTTTACCAGTAGGTAGAAATTTCCAGGTGTTATCAGTAAAAATGGCTTTCCATCTTAACTACAAAAGCAGTTTCAGCTATGTCATGCTCACTGGAAGTCACTAAAAATATGTACATTCTGTTAAAATAGCTAGGCAGATATAAGAATGAACAAAACAAATCACATAATACTTCTGGAATTGTGACTGTAATCTGCCACAGAGTGCCAAAATCTTATAGCAAGATACCATCAAAACAGGGTGAGGGAGAGAAGCCTCAAAAAGTGTAAGATCCAAACATCGTTGCTCTTAGGAGGATGCCAAAGACTTGGTGTCTTGAATTGAATCTGTTCAAGTCAAGGGCCAAGTCAAGACTTCAGGCTAAGTAGAAAGGAAATGACAACGAAGTTCCGCTTGAGATGTAGGTTACAATGCTAAGCCTCAGGGCATTCTCCATTCACATCAAGTTAACTAACCTTCACATTGGTCTTCAGGTTTCATGGGTGTTTCAGCACTTTTGCCCGTGTTTCATATGACTGTATGTGAACTGTGTAAAGACTGAAGAATAGAATCCTGTATGTAGAGACTAGAATTAAGTGCAATACCTAGAAGCAACCTGTTAAAAACATCCATCCCTTCCTTCCGAGGCATGGAGGTTCTGTAATGTTAAAATCTTACTTGTATTTTTAATGCACAATCCTAAACATTAACCCCAAAGAAAGAAAAAATATTTTTGCTTTAAAGTGTCCACTGATTATTTTTGTTCATTTCAGATGAGCAAACTTCATGTAAAAAAAAAAAAAAAGGAATTATCAGCTTTAAAACTAAAATAAGCAGAAACCATTTTTTCCTTAAACTTAGCAACTTGTTCTGTATAAAATACTGTATCTCCAGAAAGATACAAAAGCAATTTTTTATGAAAGCAAAACATGAAATAAATCCTTGCTTAGTGTTTTCTGGTATAACTCAATTTGGTGGCAGCATATATATTATCTTACTATGTCACTCTGTTTACTATATTGAAAAAGAAAAAAACAAAAAACAAGTAAATTAATCACATTGGATTTGAATTGTATGCAGCCTGTGCTATTTCCTTATAGCCCAGCACTTAAATATATGTAGGTGAGACATTTGATTCACTGTTGGGTATACAACTGTGATACTTCCTTAGGCTTCTTTAGTGCTCTTCAAAACATTCATCAAGATGATTCCTTTATACAGTCTGATTTACTGGATAGTTCATCTCTGCATTTTGCTGAGAACAGCACCTGCAAAAACTTCCATTGCCTACTGATAGCGAAGAGTTTACACTTTGTGCCTATGAGTGTGGAACTCTAGCAGTCTGTTGCTTCCACCAGGGATTCTCAGGACTGCTTATACCACAAATATGCAAAAATCATGTAACCACTGGGGTTGGCAACAGTGAAGCCATACCATGTTTTTTCTCTATAGTAGTCTATCTGCATAGATCTCTGCCTCAACATAGGCATAGGCATCTCTGCCTGAACACAGTGTCAAAATGCCCCAATATTACCAACCGTTTTACTATAATGCAGTCAATGAAATCAGTGGTCTATCTGAGGGCAAACTGGCATTAAAAAGAAAAAAAAAGAAAAGAAAAAAAGAAATACATCAACTTACATATGAAGGATAACAAAAAATATAGATTTTCAAATGATTAGTAGTTTTTAGACTTTCATTTCATACATGAAAATAGGCCCTTTTCATGCCCAGTCAATAGTTAAATCCAAAAATACAGTTTTATTTGCAAATATATACTCTGCATTCTATAAGGCATTAAAAGTTGATCTATATTTATTTTATCCCATTGGGCATCATATGCAGTATATATTTAACTCTGTTCTGATTTTCAGCATTCTCTTTAAAGAAATGTACATTAAAAATTACAGTCTAAAAGTCTAGTCCTCAGAGCCATGTCTTGAAAAGAAGTTGAAAATATTTTGAAATGAAAAGTTAAAAAATTCAAGTACCATAAAAATTCCAGTACTGTACTTTTTTATTTGAAAGCAATGTAAAAAGTAAAATTTCTCTTCTAATAAAGTATTTAAAAATCTTTAGTACTGAAGTACTCTTGGGAGAACCTCAGTCTATCATTAAGAGTCTCTGTCTGGCCCTCAAATTAATAGAGGCACTTTTATTCAGTTTCTTGGCTTGACCAGTTTCTTGTTAGACCAATATTGATATTTCTCGCAGTAATTTTGTTACTTGGAATAAACAACGTCTTAAGATAAAAACAGAAGGATCTGAAGTAAACATCAGTTTCTAAGAAATAATTCTGAAAATTTCACCTGCTTCTCCTGTATTTTATTGAATGTAAATGAAAATTTCTTCTTCTTACAGTAAAACATACAAATATATACCACCAGCTATACTTTTCCATATTTTTTTCCATGAAGAACAGTAGATCCTTTAAAAATTCTTGTCAATACTGATTCTTTTTATTTTTTTTTTCCTTCTTTGGCAACAATTTAATATCATTTGAGACCCTGCCAAACATTGGGATTTTAGAAATTATTATTATGCAAATCTGAAGAATCAAAGATGGAGTGACTTAAAAAAAAAGAGAGTTTTAAATGAAAAAACTCAAAAGTAACACCTGGAGTCCAGTTTTCCTTATACTGATGATCTTTGCTGGGAGAGGATGGGTGATGTGGCTTTTTCTGTCTCTGAATTGATATTTTTTAGTAGCAACTGGAATTCTGCCTGCTGTCTTTGAAAACCTGAGGGATATTATCATAAGGTTTTCATAAATACCACAGTATGATTGTATTTTTTTCATTTTAGATGTTTAGTTCCATAATTTCCATGGAGTTGGATCATTGTTTGGAATAGAATAGAAGGAATTTTATAGCCTGATTCTAGTAAATACAGAGGCAATATGACCCATAAAGAATAGGAGAGCTTTGTGTTTTGCAATATTATGTTTTTTTTCCCCTCTCTTTCTCTCTCTCTCTCTCCCTCTCCCACTCCCACCATCTCCAATTTGGGTTGAGTATTCTTGACTACAATAAGCGATAGAATTGTCCAACACTAGACTAATGTTTTGTCTTCTTGTACTTTATGTCAGTGTCTACTGAGCTCGTGAAAGTATAGACTTTACCCTAGCTTACACCAGCATTTTTTCTAAAGGCAGAGCATTAGTGATGCTTTACTGCAGTGTATTTGGGGCACAAGTGGAAAATTACCTTACTTTCAATCAGTGATACCTTTCCTACATTTAAAAAGACACTACTGGCAATTCAGTGGATTTAAAATATTGCATTTTGTTCTAGGTTTAAATCATTTGTTGGCAGTGAATGTTTTCCTGCAAAGTGACCTGAATTCTGATCAGACTTTGTGCCCATTTTTACAACAAACCAGAGCCTAGTGTATCAACCACAGAGTAATGTAACTCAGTTTTCTGTATTTATATAGAGGTGTCTGCTGGTAGGGTACTATACAGGAACTAAAATTTAAACAACTTATAAGATTCACTGTTGCATTCAGTATATGCTGAAGCATTAAATTATTTTCCTGTTTTCCATAGATAAATAACTCTTTAGAATATTTTAAACTATAATAAAACAGCCATAGCAACAAAAAAGGTAAGCAAATGACGAAGCTAATAGTATGTACTTATTTTCTATTTTTTTCAATCACAATTAGTTGATTAAAATAATCAATCAACAGAATTTAAAAATAAATGTGATAAAAGCAAGTCCTAATGCTCCTATGTAAACGCCAATCACTAATAGTTAAACAGATTTAATTGAATCGCATTGCTTTTGGATTGCTTTTTTGAATTATTCATTTCACCTCAAACAGGTTGTTTATTTTTTTGTAATAACTCATGCTATTGTATCCAAGTGATTGAATCCAAACATTTAACATGGCTTGATTTTAAATGTTGTTGAACTGCAAATGTATCCAGTTGCTTTTCCAGACTATTTAAACTGAATGTTCTTTTCAAGACTAAAAGAGTAGAAGATACGTATTCAAATACAATTGATTTCAAAGTGGATTTGGCCTTCAGTATAAAACTGGGAGTCATAAGCAACTTAAAACCTTATGTTACAAAAAGGAGTAACAGCCTGGGAGCCAGATTAGCTTCTAGTAATTTTCACTAAAAATTCTCGTACTCTAAAGTTGCTTATGACTGTGAAACTTGAGATACTTGGTCTGAAATTTTCTAAGTTGAGTCTGCCTCAGGATGATTTTGGGGCCAGTTTCAGGTATTTATTCAGACAGTTCTGAGAATGGAATCAGAAAAAAATACATTGTTTTGACTGTAGTAAGAAAACATATACAAGCATTTATTAAGAAATCTTAGCATCTTTTTCTCTGAGGAGGGACTGAAAATGTGGCTACATTAGAGACCTGAATTTTACTGGTATTTGTCCAAACATTGAATTTTCAATAAATTTCAGGTGTCTGTTAAAATTTGTATAAACAAAATGAAGACATTTCTCTGCATTGAGCACTGTCAAGTCACTCATGGGTCTACAAAGTGAGCACTATTCTGAGGCAGAAAGAGCTGGTCAGAGATAATCCTACTAGGTCTGGATGACTTGAAAGTGAAACAGCGGCTTTACCATGGGAAGGACAGGGAAGGTTTAGAGTTACAGTGTAAGAACAGAAGTAATAGTAGTCTGGGTCAGAAGTTTAGTCTAAGACAGGAACTAGCATAGGGGTATCATGCCTGAAGCTCATGGAGTGTTTCCATAGTAGCTTGTAGGGTGTGTGAGATTTAACAAAGAGACAGGAGAACGACTGTCCTGAGATGTGCAGTCAAATACCAAAGTAGCACACTGAGGAATACAGGTCCAGAATGGCTATCCTAACCGATATGCTTTGTCACTGCTTATTCTGTGACTGTCTTAAACATGGGTCTTTAGTAGTAATGAAAAATCAAACTATTTTTGTGCCTTTAAAGATATGACCTATCTGTAACTAGCAACCTCCAGTTTGCTGGGATATCAAGGGCGACACAGGAATATGTCCTATTCTTAAAAAGACTTAGTTAACTAGAATATTTCCTCAAACCCTGTAATCCATTACCAAATCCACTGTATTCCCACTTTTCTGCTTTTCCCTGAGAAAGTATTCCCTGGAGAAATAATAGGTTTGTGTGGTCTGTGGTTTGGAAAATGAGGGCATTCACTTCAAAAGCATTCACTTCTGTGCTATATTTATGGTTATTGTAGTTTTCTTATTCTGAATGTTGTTTACAATACAAAGTGGTTGATGTTATATCATGTGAACCTATGGACAATCAGGAGAAGTTTGTTTGATAACCATTTTAGGATGTATTTTGGTCAAGTGATTGTTATATCTGAATGATCCTCCTGTAAAATTCAGTGTTCTTACCATATATTCAAACTGAACTTATAGAGCTGGAGAATAAAATGTCCTTCCAACCTTTGAAAACATCAAAGAAATTACTTTCTACCTGATCTTTGCATTTGAAATTCCCAGTGAGAGCTGTAAATGAAAGTAAGTCAGCCAGCAAACATTGAGACTATCATGCAGAAAGTATATGGAACTGATTTTGAATTTTGGGCTGGCCTCTTTTCTGGGACTGGCCTCTTTTCACTGCTGGCCACTGATAGAACTAGAGGAAATGGCCAGAAACTAAAGCATCAAAAGTTCCACAGGAACTTAAGGAAAAATTTCCTGACAGTGAGGGTGACAGAGCACTGGAACGGGCTGCCCAGAGAGGTTGTGGAGTCTCCTTCTCTGGAAATCTTCAAAACTTGCTTGGATGCGGTCCTGTGCCACGTGCTCTAGGTGACTCTGTGTGTGCAGGGGGGTTGGACTAGATGACCTCTAGAGGTCCCTTCCAACCGTAGGCATTCTATGATTCTATGATTCTCTAAAAGTACTGGAATTTAAACAAGGAAGTCCAAATAAGAGGTTACAAAGGAATAATGAAAGCTGATGGGAAACACTAGATTGAAAGTAATCAATGAAGAGCAAATGCGGTGTTTAGCATCAACAAAATTAAAAGAGGATAGGATGGTAAAATGTACTTATTAGCAAATCCAAAGAGACAGAAATTGAGTTGTATGTTTGAGATTTTGTTCCATGACCTTCTCTCACCCATTAACTATCATCTATTTAACAAGTCTCAACAATGAATAAAACAAAATCCAAAAAAAAAAAAATCACATGTTGCAAAACAAGGATCATCATAAAGACTTTTTGACACTTAACTCTTTAAAAGCATATAGCATGAATTTTAGACCAAACTGGCATTTTATGTGTGGCAAAAAGTTGTAATTGCCAGTCAGATTGGTTTAATACTGGATAAGACATACCTTTAGACTTCTGTTTTAAACCTGCTGAATGTGCCACAATAATTAATCTTCATGATCACAAGGCTGTGAGTGCTCACATACGCATTCTTAGTTTCTCTTACTTTCATGTAGATAAACGTGATATGAGATCTCGAATCTATTTGAGTTTAAGTTGTGTGACAAAACATCATAAAATTTCATTTTATGATGAGTCATTTTGTTTTAGAAATGAACAGCTATGAAGAAGAATGTTTCTTCTTTCCCCCACTTCTGTACCACCCCAAAACAATACAGAATGGCAAACTGTAGACCTGCTGGAAGATCTTATTCAAGTGCATAATTCACTCCTCTGCACTGCTCAGTGGCTGAATCAAAACTACCAAGGCCTAGATATTAAAACGTTATATGCGTATGCTCTTGTATAAGCTTCTAACTCCACCAAGTACATTTTTACTATAGAGAAGCAAACATATTACTAAATTAGATAAAAGATAGGCATTTCATATGGCATTGCATTTTGATTGCCACTATATAAAGCAGTAAAAACTAAATGGTTTGCAAAGCCTAGAACTATAGCTTCATATGGAAATATTTTTCCTGGTATCTCAAATTAAGAAATCCATATCTGTATGAAATAAATGTATTTAAAGTGAGCTTGGTTTTGTCAAATATCTGTGGTTTGTCATTGATTCATTTGAGAGCATTCAGCATGATTTCAGAGAAGTTACTTCCCCAATCTGGCAGAGCATCATTCAAGAGATAAAGTTACACACACAACTAAGGTATTTATTTCTGGATATATTTAAGTATGTGTATATGTGTATCTAATATACATGCATAAACTGACAAAAATATGTTCTCTTGCCTAATAAAAAGCAAAACAAACAAACAAACAAAAAAACAAATATTTTACTGGAATTATCTTTGTAACTCCCTTATATTTCTTCAGAAAAATAATAAAAATAAATCAGCAGACATATTGCTTTTTACTTCCATTATGAGATCACTGAAGTATTAAAATAACATTTTATTTCTGTTTTTAAAATAGTAGCTGAACTTTCCAATATTTAGGTCATTTAATACATAATGTATTGAAAATATCATCTTTAATACATGAAATGTGTGAAGCACTGACTTCTATTTTTCCCCCAAACAACAGATTTTGAACAGAGATATGATATATTAAAGTCCCTTCACGCTTTTCCACTTTAAATAATGAGATCAAACAAAGAAAAAGAAGAAATCAAGTGACTGATGGTATCCTGGCCTGTTAATTGAATTTTTAATTTTCTCTAGATCACATTTACATCATGGTCTCTTAAATTAGCATTGTTATTGCCCTATGGCAAAGTTTAAGATGGAAGCTAGAGATTCTTCAGCCTAATGCAATCATTTCATGCAAGTCTTACTGAGGGAGCATGTGCCCTATTGTAAACCCTTGGACCTAACAGCATGCATAGGTTCCTCCTGAGCTTTTTTGGCTCAACCACATATTAAAACTCTCACTTAAAATAAAAACAAAGCTCTTCGCTGAAGAATGACACAGTTTCCTGGTTCTCGGTATGGTATCATCTGACAGCTAACTACTGTAAATATCCATCTGGGTATAATTTAAACTGATTTGATTGGTATAGAGTGCACAATCTGTTTTTGATCTTGTTCCCCTTCTCTGTCTTTTCTCCACTAAGAATGCTGGACTGAGTGGTGATATAGGTGGCAGGAACACTAGCGCATGGTAGCTATGCCAATATACGCTATGTTTATCAGCATACCCTGAGCTTTCTTGTTGTCACTAATTTTAAAAGAAAAACTTAGACTTATTCTGGACTGTCCTAGGAGAAATGACAGTCTCTGTCCTCTCCAGCATTAGTCTCCTGTTAGGCCCTCATGGATGCCCAAATTACCTTGCTCCACTACTGCTTGTGTCTTTGGCACCAGGTGTGATCACAACTGAGGAAAATAAACCCTCAGAAACTCTGCGTTAGTAACATTATTTATGGCCCTTCACTTTGATATGCCTTTAGGGAGAATTCTCAAAGGAAAATAGTTTATATATTCATATGTCCAGGGTTTATTAGCTTCTGAAAAAAAGGTCAGTTAAGCAAAGTATTATAGCTCATATCCTGCAGATAAACCTCCTACTGCAATCAGAGTATACTTTAAAATAGTCAGACTTAAGTGAAATAATGTAAGGAGAAAAGTGAAGGTGAACATACTTTGAAATTCTTCTGTTTTGTGTTACATATTTAATAACTTACAGTTCTCTATCAGGAATGTATTTAGAACATTTCTTGATAAGAATAACAACCTTCCTTAAAATGATAAACAGGTGCTGGGTGTTTTTTGATTTGTAAAATATGGAAGAAAAGGGAAAAGGGAACAAACCTTCCTGAAGCCTGTCAGTGATAGCATTTTGTTAGTTTGATATCTGTGTCCGAAAATCAAAGTCCCCCTGGATAAAAGTAAAAGTCACTCAACTGACAAAATTCCTGAGTGACTGAAAGCTGGCATCTGTTCTTTATAGGTTCATCTTGGAGAATTCTCACTAGAAAACAGCAGTTGAAAAGATTATCTTATAGCAGTACTAAATAATGGAGTGTGCTGCGACATTCAAAGGTCTGGAGCTCCCAGTGGAGCTCCTGACATTTGTACAGCAAGTTAGACTGCTTCAGCGGAGGAGGAGGATGAAAATGGGAAGCTGATAGATTTTTGACAGCATGTTAACCCCAAATTGCCAACTTTTCTGGAGGATAGCCATATAAAGCACTGTAATAATACCTCTCCAAAAGGGCCAGATTCTCAGGTGAATTTGATACACTTCCACTGACTTTGATAGCCACAGTTGATGCTCTGGCCTTGATGCCTTAGAGTGAAGAAATAAATGTCCTGTGGTTGTTTCTGATGATGGATCAGCAGGATATTTTTTGCTGCATTTTATTAAGGGCAGCTCCTTTTACCTGTCATCACAAGATTTGAAAGAGTTTCTCTGCCTTTTCTTTCTGGTTGATTTATCTGAAACATTTAAAAGTTTTTCCAGGCTTATTTAAAGTAAATAGGGCTAGTTTGGCTATTAAGCAGGGGTCACTGGCTGCAAATGAGATCTCTTACTTCCTTTCCTCTATTTATTCCTTGCTCTAGTGGAATATCATTAAGACAGAATTCAGTTGTGGACTTTCCTCACCCTGAAAAGATTTGACCTAACGTGTCCTGCCTGCCACTTATAGCAGGCAGAAAGTCATGCTGGAAAGAAAAGTGGAGAGGACTCTTCATCACTCCTGTTGAATCTAGACAAACTTGTAGTCAGGAATATAAGAGTCATAGCGAAAGAAAGCAAGCAAGCAGGTAAAGAGAAGTTGGATTTGACTGGAAGACAAGAGAACAGGAGTCCAGACCAGACATGGCTATTTCACATCCATATTTCTTTCAAGAGCCCTCCATATTCTGCTATTTTCTTCACTGTTTGAAAATTCAGTTCCACTATGAGCATTGTGAATTCTCTTATTTATGATATTCACAATCCCGACACTTAGGTCTTTCTCCTGGTTAATAAGAATCACTTCTTTTCAGACTAAGGGTCTACAATCCAAAAATGCTGGGGACAACTGACACTGGGATGCCTGTTAAAGTGCTGGTATCTTCCGCTACCAACTACCTAATATGGTTAGTTGTGTATCAACACAATGATCCTTATTTTAGATTTTTTTTCGGAGATTTAAGCAGAATTTGGCAACTTTCTTTCTAAAGTTGCATAGTGGGCCAGCTGGAAAACAAATGACCAGCTCTTCAGATCAATGGTTCTAAATCCAAATCTGAATCCTCTGGCAACTTCCTAGTCAAAGAAGGTAGCACCTACTGAGATAAAGGAACTAGAGTACTTGGCTGTGTTAGAAGTAGATGGTTTTGATTATGAATTTAAGTGAAATTGAAGGGTTTAAATCCCAAATTAGATGGATTTCACAGGGTTGTATTTTGGTCCATTAACACTTCATCATTGCCTACCTATGTCCTCTGGATCTGTCAGGGAATTGCCCAGCCCATCTCAAACCAGTTCAGGCTTTCTTGTATGGAGAAGCAGAGAAACTAAGCTCATACCACAGAGGGATTTAGGCCTCAAACACTGATGGCACTTCACACTAGGATTATGGAAGAGGTACAGAGAAGCCTTCTTTAATCCTTACTTTTACTTGTGGATGGATACTCTTACTACTTAATGGATATTAGTAGCAATTTAGCATGTCAGGCTTAACTCAAAACATTTCTTAAAAAAATGAAATACTGTTCACTGTACAGCTAATAGAATGAGACATGCATGGATAGAGGCCTGGCATCTTAGCTGCACTAGGACTTAATCCCTCTAGCTATATATTTAAATCCTTTAGCAAAAATAAGCTTTTTATTTTCTTTTCTTTAAAAGTTCAATAAGCCTGAAACTAAAAGGAGATTTTTCCTTTAACAAAGAGATGTCTGATCTTAAAAACAGATGTTCTGTGTCATTTATAAAGATAACCAGTTCTTAGAAATCACAGAATAAAAAGTCAGAAGGGGACAAAACCAGCAAAAAATCAATAGAACAAAACAAAACAAACAAAAAAAAATGCCCTCAGGTTCCTCCGAGCTTCCTAACACACTTGATAAATACCGCATCAAAGCCTCTCCTGTAAGACATACACTCTTCCTTCTACTCTTGAGTGGGGTTTTTTGTTTGTTTGTTTTTAGCAGTTTCTTAGCTGAGTCTGCCAGCAGGCCCGTGATCTATCCAGAAGGGATAACGGCGTGCATACTCAGTTCCTTTTTATCCAGCTTCCCCACCTCTGTCATAGCTGGGCTGTTTATGCTGGGCACAGATCCCAAGTCCAGGGCCTTAATCACTTCCGAATTTCAGATATCCTTCCTGAAAAAAGCTCTGAATTTCCATTCTCAAATAACATCAGGATAAAAGAATGCAATCAGTAATTTTCTTTTCTGTTAGTCTTTTTGCCTTTACTCTTAGAAAGTAAATCATTCACAAATATAGACTTTCCTTTTCTAGCGGTGGATACTATAAATCAATTGCTTAAAAAATACCCATAGAATTATAAGCATATTCAACATAGCTTTAAAATTGGTACTCATTGGCATTATACCACAGTCTGATGGATCTCACTGAGAACAAGGCCTTATTTGCTTCATGCTGTACGAACACAGATCAAGGATCAATCGCAGCCCTAAAAAACTAATAGCTGCAACAGGCAAAAGGATTGTTCTACCTAGTTTAACAGATGAGGTACCAAAGCACTGAGATTAAACAATTTGCCCAAGGAAATCCTTGGCAGAACTGAAGCCAAATCTTTTAAATCTGAGCCAGATGTCCAGTCCACAAGACCATTTATCTTCCTTAGGTTAATTTATGCTCTGTAAACGTCTGTCTTATCTGCTGCCTCAGCGGACAGTAGCTCAGTAGAGAAAAATTCCTATTACTGTCAATAAGATATCTTTCAATCCCATATTCTCTCTCAAAATAAGCCTTCAGATTTCAGGATAATCTAAAATGCTGAGTTTTATTTTTTTTTAAATGCAGGATATTCCCATTGAGAGGCTAATGTTTCATGCCTCACAGAGTAACTGGCACAAAGACAATTTATGTTCATTGCTGTAAACAAGATGTAACGGAGCAGCATAACAGCAACCATGACTGTCACATATTATTATTGCTCTACTTGCATATAATTAATTCCCTACAAAAGACACCAGTATAATAAAACAATTCAAAACAATCTCCCAGTCAGTATGTGTGCCCTGGAAACAACATATCACAGTCAGGAAAATGGTCTGGACTAACAATACTCTTGTTCTGTATCAGAGCCAACAAACTCAGTATCTGTCCGCGTGGCAATCAGCCAACCCACAATAATGGGCTTATTGGAAGAATCTATAGTGGAAACTGAACCTATAATTTAGGAGTATTTTAATAATTAAACAAGAAGAAAATAAAGCGTAATGGAATGTATAATATTTGTGACATAAAGATACTTGTGGGGTGCTCCATATCTCTCTGCGCTAACAAATAGGGCAGATTCTTATTTCTTCCTGGGGATGGCAGCAGACTGCAATTTCTGTTATGAATCACTAAATACTTCTGAAAATGAGTTTATTGCCCAGAGTCAACACAGGAAAAAATGGAACATTTGTTACTCTGTCCAATTGCTTTGGTTCCTGCCTATGTAAGGCAGGAAAGTAGGAGTGGAAATATCAATAGCTAAAATGTTTTGGCTATCCAAATATTCAGTAGCTTTTATTTGAAGATTCACAGTACTGCTGAACCATCTAGTCTCATCCTAAGCAACCCTGGAGTGTCAGAGGACTCAGAATCTGATCTGCATTTCCTTTGCAGATCAGGAAACATAAAAAGTGATGCCCAAATACCCATAGGTTTTGTGGAATATTTTCTAAATTTAAGTGTGGTGATTCAGATTTGAACCCTTTCTGCCCAAAGCAATCTGAACCCACATCATCCAGAAGGATGGTTCTCTGCAAGTCATTTTGGAATGTGGCACTTAACTAAGAAAGTCCCACTGGATGAAGTAAAATATTCGGTGGGTTAAAGAGCAAACAAGTACAAGCATGACCCCACAACATGACTGTCTTACCAGCCACAAGAAACAGGAAGGGGGGACATATTTCTTCTCACAGAAGAAAATCACACAAAAAATGAAGGTAATTTAAAGAGAGATTTAGGGTATATTTGTGTTTCCCAGTGCAAAGCAGGGTTAGCCAAATAGATCAAACAAAATAAAACATATATATATATGTTTGTGGATTTTTGTTTATACTATTCAATATAACAAGTTTTGCTGAAACTCCAGTGATTGGAGACCATTGCCTTGAAATTTCTGCAGTTTTCTCTAGCACCCTAGACAGCATGATAGGCCTAAAGGTTAAGAAGCTCCACAAGAAGGTGAAAGAGAGCCTCAAGCAGAATCTGGATTTGAACCTTGACTTTGTTATCACAGTTCATGCTCTCACTGGGGGAATCTACTTTCCATTGGGGAACAGTCCCACATTGCAGTGTCTCCTGCCTCCTCATGATGTAAACTTTTTAGAAAGTTGTGTTCAGATGCATGACGGTCTACCGCAAGGAAGTAGTGAATAGTGAATAGGACCTTTGCTTAACCTATAATCAGAAGGGAAAGACCGTTCTCTGAGCCACAGTTTGAGGCTACTAAGATCAATGAGAAGTTTACAGCAGAATTCTACTGAGCCAATTCCCAGAGGAAGTAAACAGACCTATGGTCTGCTGTGTTTTCGAGAAATCTAATTATGATGTATTGTATGGGAAGTGTGTGCTTGTAGGAAAAAGGAAGAACATACAAAATACAGAACAGGCATTTTCCTAACTTAGCAATGTAGAAAACGCAACAATATTTCAAGACTGTAAGGTTATAAATATATAAATATATAATCGCAGTATAATTATATAATGATCTACCTCTCACTGCAGTCTGATAAAAGATTATAAAAAGCACCACAAAGAAACAAGCAACTCTCACCAATATCCTTGGTACCAATACCCTTATCCTCTGTAATAATAACAACACTAGCTTTCTGATTCTTTCCCAAACAGTTACATGGGGCTTACCTTCTACAGAAGATCTACACAGAAACACCAGCTCATTTACTCTCACAGGGACAACAGCTGTGATTTTGACACTTGTTGCAACTTCACAGAGAAGAATCATTCAAGAAAAAAAACTTATCTTTTCAAGTATTTCACTGTCATTTTTTACACTAGCAATGTACTAAATATGAGTTCAGCTCATAGTTACAGTCCAGTAGATTTCTTTGTAGTTTGCTACATGCCTTTAGACACTACAGTAGGAAAGCAATCATTAAATGTTGAGTGCCTAAAATTTACAACTACAGGGAGTCTTTAAAATGTAACACACACCTCAGTGTAATACTAAGAGTAATATATCTTAAATGAAAAGTGTATGTTCATGAATAAATGGCAACATTGATTTCACTTGCTGCAAAATTTCTCTGGTCATAATAAACTATATATCATGAAGAAGGTAAGTCAAACTCCTAATTGAATGTCCAGGAGCTTCTAACCATGATCTGGCAAAACTGAGGAGATGAATAGTGCCTTCAGTAAATGCAAAGTTGCAAATAATTGCTTGGATATAAAGTGCATATAATTATGAAAACTACCTCACTCCAGAAGCTTTTTATTTATTTTAATGTTTATGCAGATTTATATAGTATTACTATGTTGTCTTCTTTGAATTAACACCACTTTGGGCAGTTAGCAGAAGCAGAGGATAAAAGTTTGTTAACATGAAACAGTATAGATCTATCAGTAGAATACCAAACAGCATGAAAGACCACATACTATTTTCCTTCAGCCCAATAAACCACTTTTCTCTCTCCACTACTCATACCTACTTTCTCTTGGAAAACATTTTATTCTATTATTAGGCTGTAGTGAGAAATGAGAGGAGGTAGAATATGTTTACACCTCTGCATTTACTTACTGCCTTCTAATACTAAATGTGATTGCAAGAACCTCTTTTCATTTTCTTTGTAGTGTACATGCACAGTGATTCATAAAATCATTTGGAGATTTTTCTTTTTTAAATGGAAACATTATTTCTTTTCTCTATCATCTTTCCACTCTCTCTCTCTCTCTAGTGCCTTTTCCTTCTAACATTCTTCCTTCCTCTACCCAATATCTTTTCCTTCAGGCTGCAATCCTTTTCAACTATTGTCTTATGTTAATCGGTCATATTTACTTTCTATGAATTCTTCTGTCCTTAATGACATGAGACAAAGAAAGAAAAGCAAATGTTGCAGCTACCTAAGGGCTCATCGTTGTCCATGCTGACTCAAAGACAATAGAAAGACAAGAACAACAAAAGCAACACTGTATTGTTTTCCAGTAGCTTATTACACCTGCACAGTAAAGCTTTTCCTCATGTTCAGACAGAACTTCCTGTGTTTCACTGTGTACCAATGCCTCTTGTCCTTTTGCTGGGCACCACTGAAAATAGTCTAGCCCCATCCTTTATACTCCCTGCCCTCAGATATCTATATACATTGATAAGATCACCCTATCAGTCTTCTATTCTCTGGGCTGAACAAGCACAGTTCTTGCAGCCCTTCCTCATGGGAGACATAGACATGCTCCAGTCCCTCCATCTTAGTAACCCTCTGCTGGACTCACTCCAGAAGCTCCATGTCTCTCTTGTGCTGGGGAGCCCAGAACTCGACAGCATATTCCAGGTGTGGCCTCATTAGGGTTGAGCAGAGGGCTCAACCTACTAGCAACCCTATTGCTAATGCAACAGAGGATGCCATTGGTCTTGGCCATAAAGGCACATTGCTGACACATTATGGTTAATTTGTTGACAATCAGGACTCTCAAGTACATCTCCACAGAGCTACTTTCCATCAGGCCAGTCCCCCAGTTACTGCACTTGCTCTGTGGACCTTCATGAGAACTCCTCTACCCTCAACTCTCCAGCCTGTTCAGGTCCCTCTGGATGGCAGCCCAGCCCGTCGGTCTGTTGGCCCCACTCATCCTGAATCTGTATCATAAAGAAACTTGCTGAGAGTGCACTCTGTTCCTTTTCCCAAGTCATTGAGGAATAATTTGAATAGCACAGAACCAAGTACTGGGTGACACCGCTAGCTACAGACATCCAACTAGTCTTTGTGCCACAGATCACAGCCCCTGAGTTCTGCCACTAAATCAGTTCTCAGTTCACCTCTGTCTCTGTTCACCTAATCCACATTTCCTGAGCTTGTCTATGAGGAAGTTATAATGGGACAACATCCACGGCTCTGTCCTCATCTACTCAGCCAGTCATTCCAGCACAGAAGGCTATTAGGTTAGCTAAGCACTCTTTCCTCTTTGTGAAGCCATACTGACTACTGCTGTTCAGTCCTTCATGTGTTTGCAAATGGTGTCCTGCATGAGCTGCTGTATCACCTTTCCAGGGATCAGTGTGAGGCTAACTGGCCTCACTGTAGTTCCCCATGTTCTCCTTGCCATATTTGAGATCTGGAGAGACATTTGCTTTATTCCAGGCACTTCTCTTGATCACCATGAGCTTTCAAAGATGATTAACACTAGACTCACAGATTAATTAGTGTTTTGTTTTGTTTTTATTTGCAATCTCTGTATTATGAAGATCAATACAACACATTTCTGGGAGCTATCAGGTATAAAATCCACTAAACGGAGAAGCTGAAAACTTCTGAAGTTCAAAGAGAAAGATTCCTTATTTAGCATATTTCCAATTCATTGAATCCTCTACTATGCAGTTTCTTGAACTATGCATACTTACCTTTCACTATTTTGCTTTTGTTTTGTGAATGTGTGCCTACATAATTACTACCTTGAAAGTAAAGTCATACTGCAGATAATCGGTTATATTTACATAAATAAATTACACAGGACTATCAAAGTAGTTATGTAGAGCAAAACAGTTAATGGTAAGGACCCAAGGTCCACACAATCTTCATTTCTCACATTTTACTTTAGGCTTTAGGCTGTCTGTAACTGGTCCAATGAACTGAAAGCTCATTATTACAAGGTGAATTTGGAGTACCTTCTCTGATTCAGATTCCTACGACAGCAATCCATTCTGCATACTTTAAGGTCGTGCCATGATTGAATCAAAGTTAGTCAGTCAGCAGGAAAAAGTGGGAGATTTGCTTCAAAAGCACAATTCTAATCTGAACCAAAATCCTGATTTGTTTCCATGGGCTACTTAGGGATCCAATTTCACCCTTTTTTTCATGCATGATGTGACTTGTTATAGAAAGGTTTATAGAAAGATTAATGTTGCACTGCTAGCATAACGTTATTGAAAAATGAATACACTGAAATGTTTTTGCTAGAGCAAAGAAGATCAATATAAACATAATTATCAAGGAAAATTAATAAATCTCAAAATCTGAGTAATGTTTTCCTTTCTCTGTAAATTAATGTTTCCAATGCTATTTTATTTCTCCTGTTAGATGTTTATTCTGAAATCTTAAAAAATAGTTCTCTAAAAAGTATATCTGCCTAACAGTATGAATTTGTAATGAGCTTATTCTGAAAATAGCCAGCATGACCTAAAATCTATCATTAGCTTCTTCTAAACATCTAAGATATTCAGTAAATATTTTTGGGGGCGAATTTTACCTAACAGGAAGGTTAAGCTCAGAACCTGTTCAAACAAAGACAAATAGTCTAGGAAATCAGAACTCACATAAAACTGATTGAATATCATTCAGAAATATTCAAAATAGTCAATATTGTTGTATCTTTAAGATTAAAAATTAATTCACGAACTAAAATTCTGATTTTTTTTCAGGTTTTACCCTTAATTTTCCCATTTCCATAATGTTCTTTTTTATTATTTCTGTTTTTTTTTTTACTTTTTTTCCCTAAAGCAGAGACTAATTGATTAAAATTTCTAAGAATTCTAATTAAAATGTCTAAGTTGTGGAGTCCACATGTTCTGGCATAAGCATCAAAAGACATTCTAAATGTAATTTCGAAACTGGTTTTATATTCTCTAACTCTCTGGATAACCAAGGACTTTGAATTGGGAATATGTTTTTAACAGAACAGGTAATCTATTACAGAGGGAGGAAGGTTCTGCGTCTTCTGAGTTTCTAGGACTCTCAAACAAAAGCTGGTCTGAACCAGACTCTTACAGTTATATGGCATTTCAGCTTGTTTTCTTTACAATCAGTGTCTGATATAATCATCCGGCAAATATGACGCCTTAGAGCTGTCTCTTCATCTCCCTCTGATTTCTTATGGTGTCCAAGTCATTTGCATTCATATGCTTGATAATCTGTTGCGGGGCGCGGCCGGGTCCCCCGCACCCCTGGATGGAACTAGACCGGGGCCCTCGGGCCTTACAGCCTGCTAAGGCCTGCCACCGCCCGCCGACGTGTTCTGGATACCGGTGCATCGTGCCACCGCTCTAACACCTTCCCGCTACCCCAGCAGGGAGCCCCCTCTTACCACCCCTGGGCCGCTGTCCGCTGAGGGAGGAACGGCTGATGACATCACCCCGGTCCGGGTTCCGCCTCAGGTTAGGAAGGTCGGTCGGGGCAAGCCTCCCAGAAATAAGGGACAGTTGACAAAATAATCTCACAGAGATCAGGGTCAACCGCCAAACTTTAATCAGGAAGAACTTATAAAGGAAAGGTAAAGGGGAGGAGAAAGGGAGGAGGGAGGTAAGGGATATATGCTAATTATGGGACCCCTGTGGTTGGTGGAGCTCCGTCAGTGGGCGGTCATTTGGCTGGAGCAGAACACTCTGGCCCCCACCTTCCGGAGCTCCGGCCCCCACCTTCGGGCTTCTGGAGCCTTCCACGTAGGTGTTACGAGGCCTAACTGAGCATGCTCCAGGCCCAGGGTCACATATGGGTCAGGGGTACGTCCCTTTACATAAGATGTTGCTAACACAGCATCATCCAAACCTAAACCCGCGTCTCCCAACAATAATCTATATGTAGGATTATGCAAAGAGGGAAAATCCCTTATACTAATATCAAAGTCAATATCAAATGACTTTGAACTTCAAATTGTATTTAAGAGTCTAAATGAAGTAAATCAAGTATAAAAGGAATATGCATATAAAATCAGAAGATGTGAATAATCTTCTAAAATTTTTCATTTCCTCAGAGTATTCATGGTTATGGTAAGGGTCAATCTTTTACATATAAACACCAAAAATATAATCAAAATTGAACTGAGAAAAATCTTATATTTTTGCTTATACTAGACTTTTCAGCAGTAAAACAAGAAATCCTGTCACAAACAGTCCACCTCATATTTGGAAGGAAATTTTCTTCAGAGAGATTATACAGCAGGAAGCACAAAAACATAATTAGGGACAACTAGTTGACTGTAGATCACTCATAACTGTCATGTCACAGGGACTTGTAAGCAATTCTGCTTTCATTTTATATTTTTTAATACAGTTGTGGGTGGTTACGTGGATTCCAGAAAGATTTTTTATGTCACTCTTGGCAACTTTGACTAATATTTCTAATTTACACTTAATAGAAGCTGATCCATCTTTTTAAAAAGCTCTTTATAGTTTCAACTATACTTTGTTAAAGGTGGCTTTTTAAAGAACCAGACCTAGAATAGAATGTATTTTTAGGTTTATTGTACATTAGTCATTATTTAATACTTCATCTGTTTAGGTTTTGGAATATATTACCTATGGCATTGTTGTTCTCTCTGCATCACTAAACTGAGAACAGTAATACCCAATTTGGCATTTTACCAAGTTTAATTTTTGAATATTTTACCTTTTTTTTAGTGAGAGATGTATGTTTAGGACTACTGTGAAGGAGAAAAAAAATAGAGTCGAGTACCACCTTCCTGGATGTCCCCTAAGCTTTTTACAGTTATATATAAAATGAAGCTGTTTCTTTATCACCATTACACAAATTTTTGATGAGAACTGTTCTTTTCAGGGGACTAAACTAGCTGTATTCCCATTCATGATTCAATTAATTCTAAATTAAAAGGCATTTTACACCCATAGCCCTATTTCAGTTCGACACATCTACTCAAGTTGCTTTATGCAGTGATTAAGGAGCAACATAGCACAAGTAACTAGTTTTTAACAGTAGGCAGTGGCAAACATCTTAGCAATTATTTACTAGAGGAACTAAGAGAGGTTGGAGAGGGGGACAGAGAAAGGTAGGAGAGAGATTCAGCATTAAAAGTGTAGTGGTCTTGCCCTATTCAGATTTCTGTGCGGTCAGAAGTGAGTGAACAGAGATCTCATTTGAAAGAAGGGCTCTATAGTAACACTACTGTTGTTCTAAGCATATATGAACTATTTATAGGCCATATGTACAACAGAGAAGGTAAGGGCAAGTTCCTTATATACCCTGCAGATCTCCTTTGTTTTTCACTACAGGATTTAAAATATGATTTCATCACTAGGAGACCAGGCTACTTTAATATTTCTTTATTCACAGCTGGAGAACTTCCATAACCACTGTTCTTAAGAATATGTGGAAATCTCCACATGTTGCAAATCCTCTGGTATACATCCAGTTAAGGGATAATTCTTGTGGACATCCACGAAGTGAGAAACAAAAGTCAGGAAATGTATATGATTTTATCTATATTCAATAGTCTACATCTAGTCACTCTGAAAAAAAATAACAGTGGATTTAAGACCATAAAAAAGGTCATAAAATGTATATGAAGATAGATTGTATAGCAAGGCATAAAAACAGCAAGAAAATAAAAGAGCCAACACGAAACATATTCTGTCTGCTAAATCACTAATCAAACCTTTGGCCATGATTTAAAATTCCTAAAATGCACTGTAGAAAACACAGCTGGTAATGTTTAATTAAAATATTTTTTCCTGCTTTAGTGAAGTTTAATTCTCTATTGGATCATACTGAGAAATCTCTCGTTTGCTGAGAAACAATCAGCAAAGGCTGAATTCCCAAGTGTACTTCCTTTTCCCCTTACCTAAGGAAACATCAGAGACTCTTTCAGCTTAATTGTCAACAAATACCACCACAGAAGCTCAAAACTTCAAAGCAGAACAATCAGGGAAGATATTTCTTCCTCCCAAGCCTCCCTCACCAGGGTGTGCTCTAGAATCTTCAATAAGCTCCCCAAAATACCACTGGGATGTGATTGGAAGAATAATCAGTCACTACATATTTAAAAGAACTATAAAACATTAGTAATTTCATTTGAGTAGCTAAATAACATAATGACATAACCAGAATTTATGAGTAATCACTCAGACTACCAAAAGTTGCCCAGGCTTCCTGTTGACTAATTGTTCACACACAAAGAAACGAGTTGTTGCACCACTGGTTGAAGAGGATCTGCTGAGAGTAGAGAATATCGCATACAAAAATAGCTGTTCTTTGGGTATTAGAGAACAAACAAACAATTCCCCGTGGCTCCCAAAAAAGCTACAGGAAAATATCCACACAGAACTAACGACTAACACAATCAGAATTCAACCTCTTCCTACAAAGAAATGATGTGATTTTTGGAAATTGCCTTTTTTTTCTTTTCAATGAAAAATTTACTTATCTCCTATGCCCTTAACAGCAAGAAAAGCATCTCTGATTTTGCCCCACGCCTACAAGATTTTAGACATATTGCCCTTTATTACTAAAAGTAGTACAGACACCAGCCCATCTCCAAGTTGTCACTATTTAATATTACAACACACTCCAGTGCAAATTAGTTTTGAGCCTGACAGTAACTGAAGATTGTTCTTCAATCACCCTAGTACAATTTAGCAGCAATGCTCTTCTAAGTACCACAGAAGTTGACCATCCCCACAGATTTGGGGACTATATAAGATCAAACTCAGAGTTACATAGCCTTAAAATATTTTTAATGTGGAAATCTAATAAAAAAATGAGTTACAAGTTCAATTTTTTTCACTATCCTCCAACATACTGGTTTAATTCTAGATTCCGATTGAAATGTATAGCAATCTAACACTGATCTTTGAAAAAAAAAACTCAAAAATGACCTTTAAAATAGTCTAAAAACTGATGTTTTTACTAGCTTGTAAACACAAAACAGTCTACAACCCATAGTCAAGCTTATGCTAGTGAAAGCGTGCAGTGGTGTAAAATAAAGTAATACTGAACTGTGAAAAAGGAAATTAAATAAAAATCCCTTTGAAATAATTGGATGTTTGAGAATCTACTTGTGCAAAACAATGAACAGGTGAAATGGAGAGGAGAACATAGATATGAGATAAGTTAGACCTCAAGGAAAATACAAGTGATTGAAAGTATGGTCCCAGTAGAAGTCTTTTAACAGTCAGAGACATATGCATAGACCCACAAATTCTTAATCATGCCAAGTCAAGGAAAAATCTAAACTAGATAGTCTCAGCAACTATATGAAATGTGAAAACAGTATAGCCTAAACAATGTATTTTTGATGTTTTATTCTTAATATAGTACTATTTATGTTGTTCATTATTGCACTTATATTGCACATATATACAAGTAAAATCTATCTTCATAGAGGAGTCATTCTTAAAATGGGAATATCAGGAAGTGCTCCAGCATCCAAATACATGGTTTCTGTACATAATAAGGCTTATTTCTCTGAGCAGCGGTTTATGGCTCTGAAACTTAGAAGCTGGTTAAACAACCATCAGCTTGTGACTTGAATGAGGTAATATAGCTTCTTATCATGGAAGAGAAGGTAATGGGTAAAGCACTTGGGTCTATATGGCCAAGGTATGTCACAGGACATAAAGGGATACAAAATTATTTTTTAAATGGGTATCAAAAAAAGCTTTTCCTTCTAAAGTGAGCCAAAGAGGTGGGAAATAAGTATTAATTGATTTTTTTTCTGTTTTCTGTGAGCTAGTTGCACCTTGGAAATAAAACATGAGCAAAAAACAATTTGGTCAGCCAAATGACTTTCCGTCTGTCTTCAGATATCACAAGCATCTCTCTACAGCTGCATTCACCTCTCTCCATTATATAAAAATTCACTTTACTTTCTTTAATCCTCTCTGTAGCTAAAATAAAAATTAGAGTATTTACACTCACATTAAAGAAGATATGTGTGGACCTTTTCTTGAATAACAATTTCTTCCTGATTTAAAATACATAATGATTTAGAAACTATATAAGATGCTACAAAAAATAATCAGAGAAACAGCTAGAAGGGATTAGGTGCCAGACAATCATCTACATTATATAATTGAAATCTTCAGCAAGCAGTGATCTTCTTATTTAAGATATATGCAAATTTATTTTCAAGTAATGAAACAAACCCTTGGTAAAGATTTTCTTTTCATATCAAATTTCTTTGGATCAATGTTCTATACAAAATAAAAATTCCTGTCTCTTCCTCCAACACTTTCATGTTGCTGACTGAAATTGGTACCCCATCAGGAAAATCTGCAGGTGAATCCTGCAGACATAAGATGGATATGTTTAAAGTGTGCATAATGAAAAATCATTATCATGCATAGATTGTTTTAACAAAAGTGCAGTTCAGAGATTATATATCCTGACATACAATAGGCTAACAAAATTATGTTATACACTATGTTTGCACTACAGTGCTCTACTATTCTAACACATGACCGCAGCAATCAAAAAACATTCATTCTGTGATATAGCAGTGAACTATCATTTCAGCTCACCATTTCTCTGCAATCAAAGGATAATGGGAAGGATTCTTGGTATCTCACAGCACAATATGCAAGAGCATACAGCAACTAAAATACAGATCCTCTTATCACCATCAAAAATTTACTAATATTAGAAGAGAAGACTAATCATAGAACTAGTTCTTGGGAGCAAAGAGAAGTCAAGTATTGGAGAGGAGGAGGAGATATGGAGATCTTTGAATATGCAACTGGATTTCAGATTTATGGTTAAGTAAGGGGGAAAGTTCCAGATGCAATCTTGGAAGAAATGAACTTTGGAATAAAGTAAGAGGATGCAAAATGGCAGAGACTGATGTGGTCAAACATAAAGATGAATTGCTTAGGCTAAAGAGATGAGAAGCAGATTTGATTACAATGGGTATAAAAAGAGGAGCTCAAACAAACTCACCACTATACCAGTCTTGCAAACTATAGATTAAAAGTATATTAAAAAAATTAATTCTTAAAAGCCCTAAAAATTTAAAATGTGCTTGAGGATGCAAAATGAGACTGTAGTAGTAAATCTTAGTTTTCTTGTATTTCCTTATATAAATCTATACTGTCTTTATATGGAAATATTGGCATTAAATCTAGTCTCTGGTCAAACAAGGAATTCAGCTGGTGTGTATTATTTATTCTTCAGTTTGGAATATTAACTCTATACATTAATTTTCTGCTAGTCATTTGCATTTTCTTTAGAAAAGATCTTATTTCTCTGAAACACTTTAAAAACCTTGCTGCAAATTATGAAGATTATAACAAATGCATTTTTTCAGTGCTCATTAAAACCTACTTCATTTGTTCTTAGGTTACTATAGTTACCACCACTACCTGCATTTTATTCATTGCTTTAAAATTCAATTAAGTTTGAAACTACTCATTTTAAATCTTTGGAGTGTGCTGGAGTACACCAATCTATCTTAGCTAAACCTAAGGATACTTACAAATTCTTCTGTTATTAATAGCACAGCTTTTCAGACAAGTGTTTCTTTTCCCTGTAGCCAAAATGTAGGCTGCAGAAATTTCTCTGTAACTGGGTACATCTCTTTCCAATAAATAATCTTAGGTATCTCTGAACACTGGTGAGTGGAAAGACAGGAAATTAGTTACCTTGGAGACACAAGACAATAACAAAAAGTAAATGGAAAGTGAAGGATAAAGTTATTGCTTAGAAGAAATACCTCAACACAGGCACTAATCAATTAGTATTTGTTAAGTTAAACATTGTCTTTGATCATTCTATCAGAGGAATGCAAACTGTTCCAATTGCTGAGTTTTAGGTACATATATGCTGAGTTATAAGTCCAATCTTACTTAACTATATCATAGAAAAAGCCTACAAATTCTATTCTGGTTTCTTCGTTACTTAGCTGTTTTGACAGAAGAGCAAGTCTAAGCAAATCTAATACCTGAGCTTTTTTTCCCAGTTATGGAACATGACAATTGAAAATGGTTTGAAGACCAAAGTCATTTGTCCAGTGTCTGATAATGTTAACAGATTTCCAGGGAAGGAAGTTAGTTCATCCAGTTCTCTCCATGAATCGCATACTTTGCATTACTAATTTGTAGCCTGGTAGAGTATACCCAGGCTCTTGCAGTTTTAACAGAGTAATATTAAAAAAAAAAAAAGCAAATAACTCATAAAACGTTTCATTTAATTAAAAAAGAATGAAAAAGGCTGAAAAATGTAACAATAACATGAGACAAGAAAACACGGTTTCAGATTTTCCTATTGTGAGTTCTGCACCTTAGTGATTAGAAATCATATTTAGGTTTCCCAGCTTCTTCAGCCAAGACTGACTGCTTCAGAGAATTCTGAAAAGTATTTTTCACATGTTATTAAAAGATAGGTTTCTCTTTGAGAAGGAGTAGAAGGCATTGATAAGAACATTACCTGTTTGCTTCTTCATTCCACAAAATATCCCACTCTTTCTTTTCCCGGACCTTGTTTTTTAACATCTATTCACAATGGCAGGGGTGTTTCACATCAGAACATTAGGATTTTAAGTAGTATGCTTTCCTTACCTGAGTCTTTGTGATAAACATTTATAATAGGTGGGCAAACTTGAGCATTCCTTCTCTTGAAGGCACAGCAATAAAACTTTATGTCATGTTCCTTGAAATGCTTATAGTTTTATAATCACCTTGCTAGATTCATTGCATTCATGCTGTTGCTATCATGTTGCTATTATGTCGTGCAAATATGAAACAACTAGAAATTGATAATGAAGTCCTCTGAAAGATTAATCTCCATTCTTTGCACCTTTTTTTTTCCCCTCCTTTTTTTTTTAGGCATTCCATTTATTCATATTTGACAGGGCTGGCTTTCCCTGAAATCTATAACTGACAATAAATGAGCATCATATCAAGAAAACAAAACTGCTGTCTGAGATGAGATAAAACTGTTCTGGTATTTCAACAGAGATGAGTAAATTTATTTAGTGGAATTTTTTAGAAATGCAGTTTTTGAAAACGTTAATTTTGACTGAAATATAAGACAACATTTGCTTATTAATAGTTTTATTTTAGATATACTAGTTAGCTTTAATTAACATAATACATTTTAAAATGAGAATTTATTTAAATAATCAAAACTGACTCAGTCTCTTGGCTTTAAGATAAATTTTATGTATGCTTAATATCAAGCAAGCATTTAGAAGTTGTTTCTGAGAATTTCACCAACATAGGGACAGGATAACAGACCTTAGTTTCAAATTCAGGTGGAACAGGGAAAGAAGATATCATACTCATAAAACTATGACTTTCCTACCCAGCAGAAAGTGAAGTATCTTCCCTTTCAGCCATTATTTAATGAACTGCTAAAAGGAAATGAGAGCATCAGTGAATATTAGCTACCTAAAGCTGGAATTCAGAACAGCAACTGTAAACAGTTATCAAGGGACTGTCTTAGAATTTGCTGAGTTTTTGTTAATACCCTGTTTGCTTTCCTGGTATGTGTGTTATTTTTTCTTCTATCTGATCTCTATATTTCAGATCACAAAATTCTTTATGGAAGAGGCTAGCTTCTATAAGGGTAAAGCTCAGCACACTGTGATATCTGAATCACACCTTGCTTTATCTGAATTAAAACAACTGATACAGTTGAAAAGTTCATTTGTTCATGAGATTTCTCACCACCTGGCTGAACAAAAGTATTCTATAAGATGAACAATGATGTGATGTTTATGGACAGAGAAGATGCAGCAGTATATTAGTAATCCAGGAATAGAGAATGGTCTTAATATAAATTCACTCTCAGCTAGCCAGTCTCCAGAGAAACTCTGATGTTTTTCTCATTCTTGATGCTGCTGCTTCTGTAGAATATCAAAAAGAAATTTTCTTATTTTTTCCCACTACAAAACTATAAAGCCAAGAATAATGTGTGCAAAAAATGGCAGTAAGACGTAAAACAAGAAAACATGTCATGTCAACATTTAGGGGGTCTTTTAGCAATGGAAATGCTGAGAAATTCTCAGCTTGTATATCCTAGGTGAGGGGATGCTGTCAAGCACTGATTCATCATGAATGTTATAAAATAACCTCCTTTCAACTGTGTGTTACTGACAACGTATTAATAGGTGTGCATATGTTACCGGTGCCAAAAAGAAAGCTCGTAAAATATCAACTTTCTTTTTTTTCTGAGCAAACTTTTAGAGAAAAATACTTTCAGTGATGGACAGAATAAAGATTCACTCTAATGGGCATTCTTTTTCTCATTGTCAAAGTGGGAAGATAATTTTATTCTATGTTACCTACCTTCCAGAGATCTAGGTTCAGAATTTGATTTACTGCTTTTGAACAAATGACTACAGCAGTGTTATTTGGGTCTTTGCAAAATTGTCCTGCTAGCCTAACAAAGTATTGTCTTCTGTCACAGGGAAAATAATACTTTTTATTGTATTCGGTCTTAAGTTTGCTTAGAAAAGCAAACTTAGAAAAGCTACCAGGACAATTTTGCAAATTCTGAAAAATTCTGAGGGCTGTGCTGCCAATCAGAGAGATCTAGACAGGATTGAGAGTTGGGCAGAGAGGAACCTCATGAGGTTCAACAAGGACAAGTGCAGGGTCCTGCACCTGGGGAGAAATAACCTCAGGCACCAGGACAAATTAAGGGTTGACCTGCTGGAAAGCAGCTCCGGGGAGAGGGATTTGGGAGTCCTGGTTGACAGCAAGTTAACCATGAGTCAGCAACGTGCCTTGTGGCCAAGAAGGCCAATGGGATCATGGCCTGCATCAGGAGGAGTGTTGCCAGCAGGTCGAGGGAGGGGATCCTGCCTGTCTACTCAGCTCTGGTGAGGCCGCACCTGGAGTATTGGGTGCAGTTCTGGGCTCCCAAGTACAAGAGAGACGTGGACCTTCTAGAGAGGGTCCAGTGGAGAGACACAGAGATGATTAAAGAACTGGAGCATCTACCATGTGATTAAAGTCTAAGCGAGTTGGGCCTGTTTAGCCTAGAGAAGAAGATTGAGAGGAGATCTGATCAATATGTACAAATACCCAAGGGAAGAATGTACGTAGGATAAGGCCAAACTCTTCCCTGTGGTTGCCAGTGACAGGACAAAGGGTAATGGGTACAAATTAAAACACAGGAAGTTCCATCTCCGTACGAGGAAGAATTTTCCTGTGAGGGTGAAAGAGCCCTGGAACAGGCTGCCCAGAGAGGTTGTGGAGTCTCAATCTTTGGAGATCTTCAAATCTGCCTGGATGCCACCCTGTGCCACGTGCTCTGGGTGTCCCTGCTTGAGCAGGGGGGTTGGACTAGATGATCTGTAGAGGTCCTCTTCCAACCTCAACCATTCTGTGGTTCTGTGGTATCTGATTTAGGTAAGACTATCTACCCTAAGCAGTAGATCTCAGTTAGTCGCATAGCAAGGTTGCTGCTCTCTTGTGGTCATCTATGAGGATTAAAGAAAAAAAAAAAAAAAAAAAAGCACATGCAAAATACAAAAGGAAGAAAAAAAGGAAAAGGAAAAATAACAAATTAACAAATATCATTAGTATAAACCAGTAGACACAGATTTGTTTTTTACAGCACTATTTTCATTCCACGTTTAGAAATATGTGCGCATTCACAACACAAATAAATGAAATCAGACATATTGTAATCCAGGCTTAAACAATGACTTATTCTGATCTTAAGTGATGGCAAACAGTGATGCCTAGCTGCCATTAGTCAAAGCATGACTTCATTTCAGATACATGTACTGTGAAGTTTTATTTCTCTCACATTGGTTTGTTCATCATGTAGAGAAATTTCAAAGATACTGTATGATTCTTACCTTTGGATGCAAGGTGGTTTCTTTGGTAAGTATCTGTAACTTTTCATACTCAATATTTTGGAGATGGTATCCTGTTTAAATGGATGTGGCCATTTTTCTTCCTTGAAGCTTTTTATTTCTCATTATCCGCAGGCTCATACATTGTGGCATTGTCTGACTTATACAAAATTCATGCTCCTGTATTTGTTTGAAGAAAAGGTCACCAGCATCTTTATTTTGGATTTGAAGTTTAACTTACATTCGCTATGCATGGATATGGTAAGATAAATTGTCTTTGTAAGTGAAACCAGCTGCCCAGTACTTGCAGCAGAGCAGCTGAATGCGCAAGGAACAATTTAGAAAGCAAGTTGCTCTCATGATCCTGAGGCAAAGGCACTTTTGAAATCTCCAAATCCTGCTACAAATAGCCTTACTGTAAAGTTAGAGCAGAGACAACTTTCATATATTTCTTTTCACTTCATGAAAAATAAAGCTGTCTCATTTTATTCTTCCCAAAAGACAAAGAACATATATGTGTTTTTATTTTTCACTTAGAAATGCTGGTACTATCTAGACAGATACTAGCGTCAAAAGAAACAACAGAAGAAAATAGAAGAAGAAAAACTAACAGCTCAGGAAAAAAGTAATCTACTTGTTCAAAATTCTTCTCATGTATTTGTTTTTGTTACTGACTGTTTAATGTCAGTCGGTATCACACTGTGCTCACAATGAAGTACTCCAGAGTGTCAAGTAAATATTGTAGCAGTGTTTGAGAAAGCAGAATTCCTCATCATTCTGAAAGTTAAACATACACTGCAAGGGGAAAAAGAAACAAAACAAAACACAGATTTAAAAATATTTTCACCATCAATTGAAATTTTCTAGTAATTTCCTTTGAAAATATCAGGATATCAGGAAATACCAGAATTCCAATATTTTTTCCTTTTAAAAAAAACATATTTAAACTTCAGCTTTCATGCAGTACATTAAGAGGAAAAAAAAACAATTTATTTTCTCATACAATCTTTGTTATTATATTCTATTCAAAATTCAGGATTTGTTCCCATGCAAAAGAATGCTTTTGCACTGAATCCCTTTGCAAAAGAACACTTACTCCACAGTAGCCAAAAGTAACTCAACAATGGTATTTACTCGGTGATTTATTTTTACAGTTTCTGATTAACATATAAATCTAGAAGAGGAAAAATTCTATCAGGTTAAAGACAGAGAGAAATAAAATGAAAATAACCCAGCAAAATCTGGAATAAGATGAAGGTCTTTTATCATCATAATCTCGCATAATTCAATGAGAAATGGCTGCAAGGAGGGGAGGAAAGAGAAAAGGGAAGGGAAGGGAAGGGAAGGGA
>JAWLRI010000144.1:917255-958810 GCA_034781795.1 Crypturellus tataupa
GGAAGGAAGGAAGGAAGGAAGGAAGGAAGGAAGGAAGGAAGGAAGGAAGGAAGGAAGGAAGGAAGGAAGGAAGGAACTGGCCCAAAGATTCATAAGGGGGAAAAGGAAAGCAATTGTTTAAGTTTACAATGGAGTCCATTTTTGAATTCATACTCAAAAATGAAGATTTTTAGAGAACATTATATATTTACAGTTATTAGTCACATACAATATATTCTGATCAAAACTTTATGCCAGCTTCTTTTCTTAAAACCCCACATAACAGCAGTATAGCTATTGAGACCACATGGGTATGTTGCTCTGCATTGCACTATAGTAAATACTGGAAAGTCTCACTAGCTAGATAAGTCTACTAGCACTGTCAGTCCAGGAGAACAAAAACGGCTGCTGCAGCAAGTTACTTCCATTGTTAAAAACAGCTTGTAAAAAAATGAAAAATGGAAGCCTGTTAAGATATGTTGCAAACACCTATTCAGTTATTACGCAGGAATCAAATTCAACACTAAATCTCAAGTAACCCCTGGAGTATATCCAGAGCACATATCATGTAATGAGAGACCCAATACATGGCAGAAAAGCTATTCTAGGAAAGTATTTTAAAAAATCATGAAGACAGATGTAACATTCAAATAGACATTCAAAATTTGGAAAAACATTAAAATTAATTTTGTTTATAGTTTATCTCCCTTGCAAATATGCTTTTAGTTACAATATCACACACTTTTTCACTGCAGATTTTGTTGTATCATTCATTATCTTCACTAGTAATGTTTCTGTGCTGAGTTACTCAGCATTTATTTTTTGATGCATAGACAGTGTTTGACTCTAAGACATTTCACACAGTTCACATCCATCTTTGAAGGGAGAGCTATTAGTTTCCTCTCAAGTTTTTCAATAGCACTCCCTAGTCTAACACCAGAAGGTTTCTGAGAGATTAATTAACACTCCAGCATGGGAAATAAGGCTATTTCCTTCAATAGCAGGAGGCAAAAATAATATACATAAAGTCACATCAAAAGTATTAGCTTAGTTGTTTACCTAAAATAAAATATTTAAGATCTCTATAGCATTTTATTTAGCATTTTATACAGTCAAATCTCAACTACCACTGACCTCAGAAGCACCTGAAGGGGGTTATCATTTCAGTACCACATGCCCTTGGGTCTTAAATTAGATATCACGAAAATGAAGAATTTGTGTATTGAAGTGTACTGAGAAATTTGAGTTTAAAGCTAAGACCAAACTTTTTTTTTTTTTTTTTTTTTTTTTGACATCAGGACTCCTGAAACCCTAGAACAGGTTGACCAGAGAGGCTATGGAGCCTGTTCTTGGAGATAACTCAAAATCCAACTGGACATAGACCCAAGCAACAACTGCTCAGTCAGAGGAATCAGACTAGATCTCCAAAGTTTCTTTCTAGTCCTGGCAAGATGTTTGGTCCCAGGTTTGTTATGCATTTCATACTAAAAGTAGTGGAATGGACTAACCATATAACCAGTTATCTTCAACTGGCAGTAACTGGGATTGATTGATGATGGTCGATTCTGAGCTCCTACATCAATTTGAAAACAATTAGATAACTGTAGTTTTCCTATATGATCTATCCATAGTAGCAAGAGATACAGTCTAAACAGAAAAAAAAATGCCTCCTTAGTAAGTTGAGATTAAATTTAGAGGGAGTGGTGAAAACAAACATACTTATGAATGTCAGAGTTGGCTGGATTCTACTCTTTCCTTCTTTTAATGCCTTCACTGCCTATGGAGTATAGAAATTGAAATGAGTTAGATGTTAACTAAGATTATAAAAGTGCCTTATGATATGCCTCAAGTCATTTTATTTGTGAACTTCATAAAATACATGAGTAAAATATGCCAGTTTTTGGTAGAATTCTCATTCTTATTTAGAGTACAGATTATATCTCAAGATACCTACTTATATTGTATTCTTAATTACCTACATAGTATAAGATAAAAGTAAAGGATGCATCTATGTGGTAGAGGGCAGTAAGAAAATTAGTATAAGGTAACATAATTAAATTTTGTTCACAATGTCCAAGAGGTCTAATTAAGTTGTAGCAGTTAACTTCTGAGAGGTTTTTTTTTTCTAATTTTAAGATCAATTTAGGGGTTTTGAGGCATATGGAATAAACAGTCACATGGCACCACTGCTTTTTATGTACTATGAATGCAATACATTTTGTTCAATATGCAAGTGATCAATCAAATTATTCCTATGATCGATTAAGGGAATTACCTTGTTAACTCTGCTGCAGCTGACAAAAATGAAAACCCATAGTGATTTTTTTTCTAAGAGGACATATTTCCTTACTAATCTTAATAGCCTAATAGTTTTCTTATGACAAAGGAAATCAATAGGTTTTTCTATACTGTGAAAAGCTTCTCCCTAGTTTTTTTTTCCTGAAATATCTATGTGTTCTTTAAAACCTAACAAACACATGCACTTTTAAAAGTGTTTTCAAGCAGTGACTGTTTGATGCTTTGAAGATGTAAAAAAAATAGATTCTACATCTCTTCTGCACTCAAACAGGGTGCTTTTTTTTCTTTTATTTTAATCTCTTACCCATGAATGTGTGGCCAAATGTAAGCAAGAAAAGAAGATAAAGGAATAAATTAAATATCAAGCCTAAAGGCAAATTTGTTGTTTGAAACAAAGGCTTCCATTGGGAGTGCACAGGTGAAGAGAGCAGCTAAATTTACCAAGAATTACAAGGGAAAATAAGATCAAAGGAAGATTTTTTTTAATGCAAGTCTACAGCAGTTTTTTGAAGAGATATTTAAGTTAGAAGGTAAAGGTGAGAAAGCAAGGTACTTTCTGGTCCTCTTCTCCAGCAAAAGCACTGCAGCGTAGGTACCATAGCTCTGAGACTATAATAGTGTGCCAGCCTTACATCTGTTGAAAATCTTTTGTATATATCAAGGAGTGGGAAGGAAGAAAATGCTGAACCATTCAGATTTTCAAACAAAATTTAATTATGTAGATTTGGGCTTGCTGAACCTTAAAGGCTTCTGTTCCAAGTTGCTTAATTTCTCTAAATAAAAAGACAGATACTCGGAATCTCATGAATGCGAGGTCTTTGCTTTAGAAGGAAGATGTTAAAGAAATTAGCGTGAAAAATGAAGTAAAGGGAAGTGATAAGCAGATAAAGTGAATGTCCCAGTGAGATGAGGTTCGAAGGCTGTTTGGAAGTTCTAATGTTTTAGGAAGAACATAGATTGGGAGATAATCATGTTCTTAGTAAGAGGTGATATAAGTATCTTGACAGATGAATTTTTATCTTTTGGCTTAACTACGCAGAAAAGCAGCACGCTAGCCCTTTATGAATTCTGACACTACCTAAAAATACTACAGTTCTCCCTGTCTCACTTCTCAAAAGTTATTATAGAGTGCATACACTTTACAGGAAATAGTGCTTTCTGTCACTTTGAGCAAGACGCCCCTAGAGAAACAACGTTTTATGGCCTCTCCATATGAACTACAAAACCGCCCTGCTGGTAGCTGCCAGCATGTAGATGTTTACCTGTATGGTAGGGTACAGCCTTAAATATATGTGGTGACTGTGAGGAACCTGTACAATAATACTGCGGCAAGAGGGAAACAAAAAGGCACTTTGTAAAGTTTGTGGGGACTCTGCAACAGGAAATTCTTCCTTTAATTCTGCTGTGGGAGTGCTGATTCATGCTCTCAGACTCACTTGCATGTATCTTCCGTTTCTAGTTTGGCTCTGAAAAGTAAGTTTCAAGATCCTGCTGGTACAGCCTATATGCAGACTATTGCAGACTATTTACACATTTAGAAACACACTCACATGAGAAACTAAATTGAACTCATCTTTTTGTCTCTGTTTTTGTTAATGGAGTTCATTGCTCTTATCACTAAAATGCTGAATTCCAAATATAGCTGCTAAATAACTCAAAATAACACATTGCCTTTCTGGAATGCTAAATTTGGAGTAACAGTCTCAGCCTGAAAGCATGCATAAAATCATAGAATCAGAGAATCATTATGGTTGGAAAAGACCTTCAAGATTTGAGTCCAACCATAAACCCTTCAACACCATACCTGCTAAACCATGTCCCTGTGCCTTATCTACACGTTTCTTGAACACTGCCAGGGACAGTGACTCCACCTCTTCCCTGGGCAGCCTGCTCCAATGCTTGACTACTCTTTCCATGTAGAAATTCTCCCTCATGTCTAACCTGAACCTCTCCTGGTGCAACCTGAGACCATTTCCTCTTGTCCTATCTCCTCCTATTCTTGAGAAGAGATCAACACTCACCTCACTGCAACATCCTTTCAGGCAGTTTTAGAGAGCAATAAGGTCTCCCCTGAGGCTCCTCCTCTCTGGACTAAATAATCCCAGCTCCCGCAGCTGCTCAGAAGGTCTGTGCTCCAGCCCCTTCTGCAGTTTCACTGTCCTTCTTTGGACTCGCTACAGCACCTCCATGTCTTTCTTGGAGTGAGGGTCCCAAAAGTGAATACAGTATTTGATGTGCAGCCTCACCAGTGATAAGTACAGAAGAATGATCACTTCCCTGTTACTGCTGGCTAAACTGTTCCTGACACAAGCCAGGATAGAAGGTGCCTTTTTAGCCATTTGGGCACACTGCTCGTTCATGTTCAGCCTTTTGTCAACCAACACTCCCAGATCCTTTTGTACTGCACAGCTTTCCAGCCACTCTGCCCCAAGCCTGTAGAGCTGCAGGGGTTGTTGTGACCAAAGTGCAGTACCAGGCACTTGGCCTTGTTGAATCTCAAACAGTTGTTCTCAGCCCATTGATCCAGTCTGTCCAGATTCCACTGTAGAACCTTCCTACACTCAAGTAGATCAACTCTTCCTCTCAGTATGGTGTTGTCTGCAAATTTGCTGAGGGTGCACTCATCTACATCATCAATAAAGATATTAAAGAGGACTGGCTCTAACGCTGACCCCTGAGGAACACAGCTCATGACCAGTCGCCTGCAGGATATAATTCTGTTCAAAACCATTCTCTGGGCCCAGCCATCCAGACAGTTTTTCAGCCAGCGAAGAGTACACCTGTCTAAGCCATGAGCTGCCAGCTTCTCCACGAGAAGGCATGGGAGAGTGTGTCAGAGGCCTTACTGAAGTCTAAGTAGACCATGTCCACAGCCTTTCCCTCATCCATTAGGCTGGTCACCTAATCATAGAAGGAGATGAGGTCAGTGAGGCAGGACCCGCCTTTCATGAACCCCTGTTGGCTGGGCCTGATCCCCTGGTTGTCACATACATGCTGGCCGATCGCCCTCAGAATGATCTGCTCCATAACTTTCCCCCATACCGAAGTCAAGCTGCCAGACCTGTAGTTCACCAGATCCTCCATCCAACCCTCCCTGTAGATGTTGTGGAAGAATGGCCTGAAAAGGGGGAAATTTCAGCCAGGTCAGTCTTCTTCCCCTCCATCTCGTCTTTCGGCACATGGGTACAGCCTGCTCTTGCACCTTTAAAATTTAACTCTTGAGAAAAGTCCAGCATTCCTGGATCTCTTTGTTCTTCAAGACTGCCTCCCAAAGGACTCTCCCCACCTATGCCCTAAACAGTCCCAAGTCTGCCCCTTGGAAGTTCAATGTAGCAGTTTTGCTGACACCTCTCCTGACTTCACTGAGAATTGAAAACCATGTCATTTTGTGGTCACTATGCCCAGGATGGCCTCTGACCACCACATCTCCCACTCCTTCTCTGTTGGTGAAGAGAAGGTCCAGTAGGGTTCCTCCCCTCATAGGCTCACTTACTAGTTGTGATAGGAAGTTATCTTCCATGCACATCCATGCACTGCATTTTTAGGGCTAAAAATATACTTATTCTGCAAAATGAATAAGAAAAATGCTTTATTATGGACTTCAATTAAAAAACAAAAATAAAGTTATCAGGCCCTGGAAATGGAGACTGAAGATGCTGTTGACAACACAACACACTTTCATAAGTAATTCCATGTTTTCATTTTTTTTCTTTCAAGCTCAGCCATTTGTTCTTTTATTGTAAAATATTGGTATTAGCCAGGATAATCTTGTGACCAGTCCTTTATTGCAAAAGTCTCCTACTACTCAGCAGGGTCTCTTTGCCCTCCCACCCAAGATCTGCCCAAGACTCCAGAATTATTTCTTTAAGATATTTCACACGTGATGATTTTCCTGTTCATAGAAACAACCAATTTCTCATTAAGACTTTCAGTAACTTATATCTTGATTACTTCAGCACAAGTTCATATTACTTCAGATATGAACAACGACAACTTTAAATTACCATTTTAGTTCATATTGAGACTTAGGGGAAAATGCTTAGCTTCTTAGAACCACCACGAGTGGTTCAAGTAACACAGTAAGATCATAACTTGTAATCAGCATCAAGAACTTCATAGACCATTGTCAAGGACGAATTCCTGAACATGCACATTTTGTCTTACCTGTGTAAGTGCTCCCTCTCTCCTAGCAAATGTGGTGTGGTCTGCTACTCCAAAAAACCCTTATGATCTGGCCTGCCTCACTACATTAAAAAAAAAAAAAAACTTTTTTAATATAATGACAGTGCATCATTCAAGCTTGATATAGCTTTGAGTAGAATTCAGTTAGGAGTGAAACTGAGCAATTAATCACAGAATTTTCCATTTCCAATCTCTAGAATTCTTCTACTTTCTATCTAATTTGCCCCACTCATCCAAAGCAATACTCCCCAGGAGTTTGTCTCGTCTCATAAATATCACAAGCTATTACTCCTTTGCTTTATCACTCAGCCAGATGTTTAAGAGATGCCAATCCTGAAGTGATTTCTGAAATTATGTATTACCTTCTCCTTTTGTAATTGCTTTCCATTTCTCACATTCACTCTTCCTTTTTTCCTTTAAATAATCTATCTCTGTTATTTATATCCTTCTATGATTTTAACTTACTGTTACATGTCCTTCAACCTGTCATTGTTTAGACAAATTAGACATAATTTGTGACTCACTTCTTGATCTGCTTCAATTACTAATCTCTTCTTTTTTTCCGCCCAAATTTCTGTTTTGCCAGTGTCCTTGCCTGTGTGTCATACAGGCTCTCAAGGGATCAATAAAAATCCTCTAGGAATTGCATTACTACTTTAACCATTTTATCCTCATGAAAGGAAAAAGATCTTATCTCTATAAGATATCTGCAAACATCTTCTTTCTTCAAAAGAAAGGTCACAAATATGAAACCTTGAAAAAATTATCAATAGAAACAGTATTTTTAGAAAAGACATCTTAACCATAGTGATAAAATAATTAATTAAAAACAAATCCTCCATCTGTGTTTTTTACACATCAAAAGAGGTAAGTTAGCTTTTTCTTTCTTAGCCTATTTCTTAGATTACTTGAATGTTAACAGCACTACAATAAAAAAGAAAAAACTAAGCTTTCTCAGAGAACTGTTAATTTTTTGAAACATTCTCCCTTCTAAAGAGAAATAAAAATTGTAAAGAGCTAGCATAGAACAAAAAAGCATCTATTTTTTGTCTTTCTAGTCAGTTGATGACTTCAGTTTGAACTCTTGAAACAGAAAACATTTCTGGTGTGTCTCTGATCACAAGGAAGACATTAAAGAATGTAATCATAAAAATTATATCAGTTCTCATTACATCATGTTACTGTAAATTTCACACTTTTTCATGTTTTCATGACAATCTCTAGGCTATTTAAGGCACTTTCTGCCAAAAGTTTCTTAAGAATATGTATAGTCTGAACAAAAAAATTGCAAGTTCAAAGGCATTTGAAAATGCAGATTCCAAATAACTAACTGCTCAATTTACATTGTTTTCCTCAGTGTTTTGGTTTCATAAACCCTGGGCTTTTCTCAGTATATTTTTTCCAAGGATCATCAGTTTCAGTTTTTAACAAGAACTGAGTTCATCTGCCATGATATACACTCACCTAAAGCAGGTATAACAGCAAAACCTTGTTTACTGGGCTATAGTTTGCTAATAAGGTTATTGGCACAGAGCTAGAAATACATTAATGTCGGTTATATATTTTACAGATATGCTTTTTAGCCTTGAATTTTTGTGACAACTCAGATGTATAAATGGAACAAAATTCTTCATGGCTGTGTGTGGGAAAATGGTCTATATATTGAAAAAATATCTTGTTGTCTATATTTGTTCACTTTCGCTTTTTCTTTTTGGAAACATTCCAGCTGGCATTTCTTATTATTGTTTCAATATTAAGCAGATGATAGTGTATAGTTCTTTCTCAGAAACCATAATATCCTTTCCAGAGAAAGTCCCTGAACAGTCAAATGTATATGGTCCTGCTGAGTAGGGCAATGGAAGAGGAAATCTGTGTGGAATTTCTTGTTTGGTGGTCTACAGGAACTAGAGGAAAAGCAGAAGTGGATACTTGGGAGCAACATGCTCTGGAAAACTTGTTGTTTTGCAGAAACTCTGGTATTCTGTTCTGCTTTACAAGATACATACTTCATTTAATTAATCAAGTAGCTTAGAGAAGCTGCCAATACGTTCTAAGATATAATAAGCAAGAAGTAGCTACTCGGGTTGCTAATTACCACAAAAAATTAGTCATGCACATAACTTTTGTTGAAAGTAACACTATCCTGCCATTTATTGACAAAAAGAATTAACATCTCAGGTTAGTGATTTGTAAGTTAACGGAAACTCAGCAATTTTAACAATTATATTCTAACCAAGATTTCCAAAAGCCTGAAGTTAGATCACTAAATCTATGTACTTATTTAAGTGCTCTGTAAAAGCACTTGAACAATGTCAATATTTTATTGAAACCCACAGAACTCCATGGGTGTTAAAGGGCAAAATTCAGCCCATTCAGATATGCCTTTTTTTTTGCACTTCCTGCAGCATAGACAAACTTCCATTTTTCCACAGTGTGCATTGGAAAAATTTGCATGAGCTTAACCCCAAGGGCACTAGTAGCTGTCATTCTAATGATGTTCTTCACACCTATAGTATTATAAAGCTTTTTTTGTATGGCCACAGTGATCTCGTTGCTTGCTTTCACCTTGACAGCATATAAATACCATCTTACCTTTTGTTTATATGGATCTACCAGCTGTAATAAATCAACTCAGACATTTTAGAATATAATGAAGCACATTTAAAAATATTAAAAAAAAAAAAAAAGAAAAACTTTTTGTCTCCTTTTGCCAAGCTATGGTCAATAGGAGTGATATGAAGAAAAGTAATGTTGCTGCAGGGACTTCCCAAGGCTAAAATACCCTTTTTCACATTCATTAAGTTTGCAAGTTCTTTTTCCCTTTGCTTTCATAATAATTGTATCTATGTACCACAGAAACCCTTTCTGGAATGTATTTGCTCTCCCTGATTGGATTCAAACGAAACGCTGTCTTTCTCTGTGGGCTGATTTCTTTTCTTGTCTAATCAACAGCATGGGCTGAATGCTAATTACAGGTTAGGGACTTAATGAATAAACTTCAAGAATATTAATTTTATGCTTGAAACACCAGCAAATAGAGTGAAGTCTCCCTGTAGTGGTATTAGAATGCACTGATGAAAAAGTGTGACATAATGGAAAAGCTTTTACAGGTTAGTAGAGTAAGTTAGTAGATGCAGAAATGAGGAGATAGATAAAAGGAAGAAAAGAAACTGTAATAAAATTACTATTGTACAATTAGTAATCATCTAACACATTTTAAGTATTTTTACCTACAAATAGCAAAATCTCAACCATGAGAAAGTGCATCTCTCATAATCATTATTTCATGTGGATTCAGGGTATATTTGAGTGTACATATGTTGAACGATTAGCTTATACCTGTATTCATTAGTCATGTCAGTAGCTGAGGTACTTACTTAGCATCTTTTTGCTCAGCACCTCAGAGAAAAGTTCTATCCCCGGTCATTTTCTTACTCAACATGAATTTTCCTACACTGTGATTCAAGACCAAGTTTGCAAGCATAGCTCTTTTACATAAAAGATAATTAATTTATTGTATTCCTTAGTGATGTCTATTTATTTATTTACTAAGTTTCATAATACTTGAAATATTGGAGCTTGGGATATTTTGCGGAGTCTCCTTCTCTTTCTGTCTTTTCTTTTTTATATTGGACAGAAGCATTCTTATGTTTTGGGGTTTTTTTTCTGTTTCCTTGAAGTTTTTTGAAGGAGAAAGTGGAGAGGAAAGACCTTTCATTTTATAGTGAGTAACAGAGGAAAAATAAGAGAGGCAGTATAATGCATCAGGTTGTATCTACCATCACCTTTGATAAGTGAATGGACACTAGAAGGATTATGATCTAGAACTGTAAAAGAAATTTTATATGTGCTTTTCATTAAGCCTCCTCCATGTGAATTTATTTCTTTCTTGGAGAATTTCCTGGTTATGGAACAAAAGCCTCTCTTTTCCTCTTCAGAGCTGGACAAGATGCAGGTAAAAAGCTGCAAAGGGAAAGTTGTCTTTAATTAATGCTACAATAGGACTCTTTTATTATTAATATTAAGGAAAAAAATCCTTTTTTACATATATTAGAGATAAGATTTTTTTTTTCATTTGAATTTAGCCTCAGAGACATGAATGTTTAGGCAGAATATTTAAAGAAAATTAAATCAATGTCTCCCTAGTAATGGAGCATAGGAAGGAAAAATGTTTATGTTTACAGAACCTAGACCGATTGGAGCTAACGTAGACTGAAATTGTGGCTGTTCTCTAAACTGCAATTTAAGTTATATGTGTATATGGTGTAATTAACTCTGATCTCTCTTTGCTGTTGAAAAATAGGAAGTATTTTATTGGCTTTACTTTAAAATTTCATCTGTGAATAACAGGAAGGACATAATAAAATTCTGAAGATTGCGCATTGTTACTAAAAAATCTGAAAATGTAAACTTCCCTACTGACTCAAACTCATTGAATCGGATTTCTCTTGTATTTTTGCAAAAATTTCTACTTCCTCTCTCCAGTTCAATTGACTCTTCACTTTGATACCATTAAAGCTCTCAGAGTCTATTGCTAATATCATATAGAAGACAACTGTAACTTTTGTTTTGGTCGCAACCGTGCGACCAAAACAGGGAACTCCTTCCAAGAGAGTCTGAAGGACAGCATGCATCTTGAGTGCAGGGCAAGATCCATATAAGTAACTGTGGATGGACAGTAAGATAGTTTAAAGATAGCCGTGGCACAATCTATTTGCATTTAAACAGTCTCACTGTCCTGAACACTTCTTTATATTTACTTCTTTCTGGTGAAGCTAAATTTATTCCTGTTGAAAGTGTTTTTGCTTGTTTTTGTTCTTTTTTTCCTTGCATTTTACATTTCTCAGTACAGCTCTTTGTTTCTATATCCTCATTGGGAAATAATATCCATTCTCTAAAGTCAATGGACCCTCCAAAATTGTTTCTTATTACACAAAATTGAAAAAAAAACTTTTTATTGCAATTGATTGAAATTGGAACACTTTATTCATGGTTATCTAAGTTATGAGACTGAAAATATAGCTTGAGTTAATAAATAGCTAACACAGTCCTTTCCAAAATTGTTAAGACTTCAAACATCCATAGAATCATATACAAAACAGCTGTTGAAAAGACTAACCATAAAACTATCAGTGTTTACAAGATTTTATTATATAAACCTAATGGCTCCCATGGTTTTAATGCTCTGCAAAATATAGTCTTTCCAATTGCTTATGAACACAAAGCACATCTCCCTGAAGGGACTTTTCTTCCTACAAGCTATCAATGCAATCAAAACTAGTGATGCATTTTATTACATTACTGCTTCTTGAAGAAGCATATTTTTATTGTAATATTTCATAAAGATCTCCTGCTGGCAATGTAAAAAGTAACTATCTAATGAGACTTAGCAATATGCTCTTGCAAACTTGATTAAAAAATGTGTAGTAGGATAGAAAATATAGTTTTTACATTTAAATTTACTACTTAAGAATGATATCTTGGGGCTGAACTGCTGCATACAACTTCTTCCATCTTGTGCATTCCACCTGACACATCTTCTTTTTCAATAGAAAAAAAAAGGGGGTGTGTTGGGTGCTTGCTAAAAAGTTCAAAAGAGCTTGAAGTCCTGTGAAGTCTAGTATAAACCTGGTATACCTGGTGAACTAGATATATATACACCATGTATATTTATATTACCTACATATTTATATTATCGCATTAGTGCAGCACTTGTACCATACAGGACAAACAAATTTGATGCAAAGAATTAAAACGTCCTAAAACATAGAAGTTTATCTCTATGTTAGGAATAAATACAGCGGTGAGTATTCAGGAAAGTTAATCTTAGCCTATTTTGGTTCTCAATCCCTATACTCTGTTAATCATCTATTATCATGGAAAGACTCCTTTAGAGAATTTAGAAAAGAAGCCAGCTTAGAATCTCTGACATTATGCATGTATTAATGAGTAACACTGCTGTTTGCTCTTATAAGTAAGAGTGCATTTGTAGGGCAAAACAGTCTGTGCTGAGGACCATTCATGCTCTATTAATTTCTAGGATTTTTAGTTCTCAACATATTTCATTTGGTCCTGTGGATTGAATGCCTATTAATGGTTGGACAACACTAGGTAAAATCCTGACCTTCATCTTTTGTTTTAGGATGATCAGAAATGAGTCCAGTTTGCTTGCTTTAAGAGTGCTCTGCAATGTACACCAACGTGCTACAAGGTGAGATTCTCTGCATATTCCCCATAAAGGTAAACTCCCAATTCTCACTAAGACATCAGTGTAGATGCATTTTGAACTTCTCAAAAGTGCAATTCTGAGAAATGATTGGCTAGACAGCTAAGGGAATACTTTGGTAACATTGCACACAATAGGAGTAAGTAAGTGGCCTGTAAAATACAAAGTTTTAGGAAAGAAATAATTGTAGTTTGAAAGAACTTTTGCCGAATGAAGAGCATTTTCCCAGCATAATATTCTGGAATCTGTTCTTAAATATTGCCTTCCAGTTGTGTCTAGGCATTAACATCCCCAGATGTTAATGGGGTTTAGGATAATAGGGCAATGAGCCTTTGTCTCTTAGACTAATTGCTAGTTTATCCTACCTGACTGTTTCTCAAAGAAACACACAGAAAAGTGAAGGCAAAGAGAATAGGAAAATACATCCTTCCATAAATATCAAATTTAACCATACCATTTACAAGATACCTTCTCACAACCTCATGCAGTGAAGGCATGGACCTCAATATTTGGATTTAGTGGGGAGCTAACCTCAATTACTTGATTAGAGGTTTCCACCATATGCAAATCAGACTAGCTTCTCATTCTGCTCTGAGTTGTGGTGGCAGGAATAGTTAATAGAGAATTTTTGTGAGAGTATGTGTGAGCTGTGGGAAGTATAGTTGCTGTATTAGAATACCTGTCTGACAAGAGGGAATGAATGAGTGAAGAAAAAAGCATCTTTTTTTCATCTATATGTGTCTTTGGTTCCCTATAGAGCTGGGAATAGCTGCTGTTGTTACTGAGAAGCTAGCTCCTCTTTTTCCCTGCTCTCCCCCACATCAAAGAAATATTTGGGGAATTATGTTATTATGTACTGAGGAGGAAAAAACAAGTAGGTTCTACCTGAAGATTTTTAACTTATTATTTCCTCCTCTTGACTTTTCAGTCTCAGAAATACGTTGGCAGAAGAAATTAAGCATGTATGCATATTATACTTTGTACTTTTGAAATATAGTGTAAATACAGCTTGCAGTGTAAGTACTGTTTTGGAAAGTCACAAAAACAACAAAAAGATAATATTACAGAGATGGAGATGGATACTGGCTACAGCAGGTAAGATAAAAAAATAGGTTAGCTAACCTTTGCTGTTGCTTTAGGAAAATAGAGGGTTGGGTTTTGTTTTTTGTTTTTGGAGGTTTTTTTTTTTTTTTTTTTTTGGCAAGCACTTTTCGTCCTCCGTTGCCTATATGGAGCTTTTATTATATATGTGACTGCATTTCTCATGTACCATAGAAAAGTAAGTCTAAATATCTAAAGTTTTCTGAGTCAGTAGTTTTTTATTTGTCTTCTTCTTCTTCTTCTAATGCTGCACTTTGGATCTTCAAAATGCTCCACTATACAATAGCTTTTCAATGACATTATAACCCCTGCACAGTAAAACAGGTTGCATGCTTCAACAAGTAGGGCAGGGAGGAAGAGCTCTCCTGGAGAGTTACTATAGAATTCACCAAGTGGCTAAAGACAGAGTTCAGTAACCCTCGTGTTCCTCAAGGAATCCTTTCAGAAAGTGATGAGCTTTTCTGTAGATTTGATAGACTGCCGAGGTGGGAGTGGAGAGAAGGGGTCAACTTTTCTAATGCTCTTCATGTTTTTCTGCCAGTGAGATTGCATTCAATTACTTGGTTTTCTCATTGCTAGCCAGTGGGCTGAAACATGGGTGAGGTCATGGTTCGCAGTAGTGTACGGATCAATGCCTGCCATTTAGAACCTGGGCAAATTGGGGTAAAAGATGCTACAAAGCATGTCTGAGAAAGACAGAGAGCATTTCTGTTATTTTTGTCTAAAATTATTTCAGGGTTTGCACTTTCTTTTCTTTTTGGGTGGGGAGGGTGGTGATGAAGTGCAAGTGGAAATCTATAAAATTATTTAATACCTCTTTTTTTGCATAGACACTATTAGTAACTCAGTAACAGACATGTACAGTTTGTAATAACTGAACATCTTTAAACTGACATAGCAGACTGCAGGTAACCTTTCGTTTTTGTCATGTTAGTTCAATTTAGCATTTGTTTAATCAAGGGAGATGCTCAGATCTGAGTTGTCAGTTTGGATCTTCCCCAAGTTGCCATTTTAATCAGTCTAGTGGGATCAGTATGTGCTATGATGATATATATATATATATATATATGTAAGATATATATCTTCAGGAATAGAGTCAGGTTTCTTGTCTGTGTGCATATTCTATAAGTGCGGATCCTCTGCCTAGCTTTGCTTCATGGGAGCTTGGATGTTGCAATTGTGTTTTTTGGTTCCATGTGTCCTGAAGCTCTAGCTGGAGACATCTCCCACATCTCTCCTTGTATTTCATTATCATTACATCAAATTCTAAAGGGGTGATCTCTCTTACCAATGAGACATACAAATTAAATCAAAGATAAACTGTGCACAGATTTATTTTGATACTATCTCTAGACCTCTTCTAAGAACTAGAGTTAGGTTTGCTGGCCTAATGAGGTGTTTTTATTAATCTCATGACTCACTAAAATCCTCAAGACTTTGTGACTCAGCTCGTCACTTGGATTTCCTTTGGATTTACGTCTACACTGTTTTATATTGTCTTCCCCTCCCCTTCCACAGAAATATGTTTCTTTCTTTCTTTTTCTAGGCCAAAACTTTGTCATGACCAACACAACTCTCCCCTACCCTGATTATTTTATTTCTGTATGTAATAATTTCCATTATTCGACACCTACTTAATGGAGAGAATATAAAAAATCTCATTCTTTAGGATTTCAGTTATACCAAACTTCTTGCAGTCTTCTTCCACAGAAATCCTTGTTTCCTATTCAGATAGCAACATTTGGAAAAAAGGAAAAGAAAAAAAGAAAAAAACTCTTAACACTGATTCTATAACATTAAGTTAATGGATATAGCATGGATGAAATGGATGGGTTTCTTACAGATACAGCCATGAAGCCATGAGAGCTGATTGCCTGTGGGCAGAGTATTGGTTTATATAGCGTTGTGTCCTGTGTAGCCTGTAGCCTGTGTTTCAGATAAGGATTTTAAATGTCTTTTCTGTGACCATCACTGAGTCCTTGGGGAGCAGATGAACAGCTGATCCTTCTCCACTTGAAATTTCCCACAGGTGGTAGTCTAGAAACTGCCCAAGCCAGAGATTGTTCAAATTGTTTACTTAACTTACACCTGCTAATTTGCTTAATCCTCTTTTGAGGCTGTTTTGGTCCCTGCAGAATCCTGTGTCAAGAAAGTCCACAAGCAACTTACACGTTGTATGAAAAAGACTTCCTTGTGTTTGTATTGAATCTTCTATCTGGTAATTTGGCTGTGTACCACAAAGTTTTTGTATGTAAACAATTATTTATTAACCATATCTGCTGTACTTCTTAAGATGCTTTAAACGTCCTCGTTTTTAATGCTGAAAGGGTCTCTATGTTTCTCATGGAAGCAATGCTTCTAATCAACAAATTTCCCTCTTCTGTGTCTTTTCATGTTTTGGTGCATCTTCTTAAAGTCCCCATATAGTGGTGAAGGAAAAGGTTCACCATGCACAATTTCATCACGATATTTTCTATTTCTCTGTTCCTTTTCTAATAACTCCTGACTTGCTGTTCGGACTGCCATGAAATGCTGAAATGGTGTTTTCACAATAACAACAATAACAACTGAGAACATATTGCTATGTAGATCTTCTTTGAACCCATTTGTTCAAGTATGCTTCTTAACTCTGAATTCTGTCTCTTCATTTTGCTATTCAATGTGAGATTCTTCTGCAAATTATCAGTCAAGCTTAGATTTGACTATCTTAAATAATATTTTATACTTTGTAAGATTTTTTTTCCCCCATTCCATTCACTAGCTCTTCCAGAACATTTATCAATATACTGAGCCACGCAGACTCTTATACTGCTAGTAGCACAGTGTTGCATTCTCTTTGTTTCCCTTATGACAAGGGAGCTACATTTTGTGATGTATATCTGTAATAAAAAAGCTCACTTATCATTCACGGAAATTCTTCTCATTTACTGCTGTAGTGTAATGCAGTAATGTATTCATATGTGCTGTTAGTAACCGCTACAGACTATAAAAGTGTCAAAGGAAGCAAGATTATTAAAATTATGCATAAGAATATTTAAATTTTATAAGTTGTAAATACTATACATATCATTATTATACACTTCTGATGATAAGAAGATTTGCTTATACTATAAACAAATATAAAATTCTTTCTTCGTTTACCAGGAATGAAAATTTTGTAGTATATCTGTCCAAACCAAGCTCTTGTGCTCTTTCTCTCTGTTTAATTTCAGTGTCTTAAATCAAATTCATTTATTATCAAGTCAAGCTTTTGAAAGCAGGATACAAAGCATTGCTTATATTGATTTAACTGGCCATAAAATAGAACATGGTGCTACCAAAACATGGGCAAACACTTTATATTTACGCATCTGCAGTGTTTACTTCCTGAGTTTAGTGGTAAGTTTCTCAGTACATGTTTTTCTAAATAAGTGACAGAATGATGAAAATCCAGATGAACTGTTTGACCAGTTCAATTAACTTTTTGCCCCTGGAACATTTATTAAATGCAAAGGTCTATATTTTGGATATTATTACAATAAGAAGTGAGGGGGATATATATTACTTCAGTTTTATAGAAGTTATCAATAGACCCAAGATATTCAGTACTCAGAATTAAAATGCTTCACTAAAAATTTTTGAAGTAAAATATGTCATCTACTCCGAAGTTTTTCTCCTCTTTATTTGCTTGAAACAAGTCATTAAGTTCAACTAATATTCATAAATGTCTGAATTTAAAACTGCTTTCCAGGCTAATAAGTTGTTTAATTACTTAAATTGTCTCAATATCTATTTCAGAGTCAGCCTACTCAGTGGAGAAATGTGCTTCCTTGGTTATTTATGTATAAAAGCGATGTTTTCAAAAGACAAAATTGCACAGAATGACAGTTATGCAGATTGCCTTCATTTCATCTATCAAACTGGTGAATGTCAGGATTCACTTCACTGAAACCAGTGGATTTAGATTAGATTAGATGCTATAATATCTTGATAAATGAAAAAGAGAGTGAAATCTTCCATTTTATACTGCTTCAAATTTAGCTTCAGGTTAAAGTATTGCAACCCCATTAGTCATAATGGGATTGCACAAGAGTTACTCATAGCAGGAATTTATCCAGCATAACAATGCTCCATTAAGGATAAATGCTTTTAGAATGCTTAAATCTTTGTAAAATTTCCCCATTAGAAAAAAAATCTGATGTGATGCTTCTTCTCTCTTTTAAAGTTACATCTTAATCATTTGCATTTACAGCAATATACTCTGCCCTTGCAAACTTGCATCCATTTACCTTATGGCAGAGACACTCCAGTCTCTTCCACTGAGTGTATTTCTGCCAGCATGCCAGACCAAAACGCTATATCTGTGGTGTTTTTTTTTTTTTTTTTTTAGGAGAAAATAAATGTGTGAAATTCATAATCTTTGATTTTTCAGAGAGCACTTGTGGAAGATGAGTAACTTTCTGTTTGCTTCTTCCTAACTAGTGCAATGGTCTCAGAGTCTAAATGTTGTCAAACAAAAAGTAATTTCAGAGGCTTCAGATGTGCTTTCTAACAAGTTTTGGGGCTTCCATCGCCCAGAAAAAATACAGGTGACCGGAGAGAATCTGGAAAATGGAAAGAGTGTTTCTTAAAATAATATGCCAGTTGAAGTTTACTTTATGCTCCTTATCCTTCCTTTTGCTCTTATTTTGTTTTTTTTTGTTATCATTCTTTTGTTAGTGCAGAGCAAAATGTGGTGTTTCCTTCAGGGCACTTTGATTACAAGAGAAACCGAGCATGAAAAAGACTGTTACAATCTGATAAAATTCTTGTTAAGCTGAGGGGCCATTTGTATCATAAGCCATTATCTTTTGGCATATGAACTTTCTCATCCTGAAGCCACCTCTTTGCAGCAATGCTCATTATTAAGACCATCAAGATTGATGCTAGAAGTCATAGCTTTTGATTTCTGATATTGGCATTTTGGTCTATTATTAGCAGTATAACAGAAAAATTACCTGAAATGCTGGGGGCCTGCAGGTATATATTAATACCAATATTTCAATTGGAGAGGAAAATAAGTAATATAAAAATGAAAGAGAAAGAAAAATGACTTACTGAACAAAAGAAGGCATTTACTGGTTAAGAACTGGTTAAGCTATTTACTGGCTGTGTAATAAAAAACACATGGATAATAGTGAATTAATCTGAAAAACTGAACGAGATAAAAGGATTAGAACTGAACAGTTTTATTAGTAAAATGATGAAAATCTCAGGAAAATACTATTTTGAATTGTAAAGAAAACTAAAGAGACTATTTTTTTTTCCCTCTTAGGCTCTTATTGCAGAAAGCAAATTATATTGTGTCATGCTGAATATTTGCTGTGGTCTTCATTTCAAGACTGGTTTATGTAATTTTTCTAAGTTTTAAAAAATGTTTTTCAATTGTCTTTTGGGCAATAGGATCAGGTTCAGAGATCTTAAAAGAACTCTTTCTGCAGTTCTTTGCTATTTCAAGGATTATATAATTAATCCACATTTAAAATTTCAACTATTTTTAATGGAATCTCTCTAATTGTAATAGGTTGGTCTGATAATATTAATGGGATTATGGACATCTTACATAAACGTGCTTTAAATAAACCTTTGTTTTAATTTTAATAATAGTTTTATCAAGCTTACACCATCCACAGTAAGATTATTTATTCTGGGTTTCCGTACTGCAGCTAAAATCAGTGAAAGACATTAAACAAAATCTCAGATGTTCAGAAAAGCAATTAGAGAAGAATACATCCTTTTCTGTCCCTAATAATTAAATTAGAAAACTTTCAATGTCGTTTGAAAAGTAATATTCTGTCACTTGTTTTAGTCTTTGAATATGTAAGATAGATGATTTACATCAGACATGTTCTTACCTAAATTTGCCTCTCTTTTTTTAAGTATTAAAAAAGTATTTGCATATGCTAGACAGACTTACCAGTATGCAGCTATAATCTGTATTTTATTGTGATAGCTGATAAAAGAAGGAAATGGATAGTTGTATTTAGCTGTTTGTGAAAAATATTTTTTGGAATGAATGTCTTTCAGTTTCCAATGGGCTTTTCCTTTTTCTGTTATTTACATTTGGAGATGTCCAGGATGATAAAGATTGCTCAGATAGGTCATTCTCAAACACTCAGCTTTCCATTTATTTCACTTCTGTGACAAAGGCATTTGCTATGAGGGACAGCCACATGAGGATACTGTCTAGATTTAAGCGCTATATGATACCATACCAGATCGTATCTCCCAAGTTGTTTATTATTCTTGAGGAAAACAAGCTTGTTTATCATAAAAGTAACTTTTCTATTCACATCCTTTTTTATCTTTGACACACCAGGCTTTAACTCTTGCACTGATTCAATGACTTCCCAGAATTGGGAAAAAAAAAACAGGTTAAAAAACACAGACCACAATGAACACTCTTAGTAAGGTATTTTTTCTACATGCTTTATTGAGCAACTACATTCTACTTTTATTAGGAAAAAAATATCGTAGGGCTTAAGATAGGGTTCTCCTAAATTGCATTTTCTGTTTAGAGATTTTTAGTTTCTGTGCTACATGGTTCACTAGAATGTTCCTTCAACTCTAAAAATATTCCACATCTACTTCTAGAAATATATATTGGTGAAATATGATATATGAAATGACATCTGAGACCTCAGTACTTACAGAATACCAGAGCTGAACATGGAGATGGCTTTTTTTTTTCCTTCAATATAATGCTGTATTGCTGCAAGGTGTAAGACCTTAAAAGGAGGCTGTCTTCTCTTATTGCCTAACATGCAAGAGTCAGAGAACTGTTCTTAAAAGTCAGAGCAAGAAATGCAAGAAGAGTGAGAAGAGAGATTTCATTAAGATCTGAACTCAGTGTGGAGGAGGAAGTGAGGGAAATGAGACAGAAGAGCAACAGAAAGGAAGAATGAGCAGGACAGAAGGAAAATGGAAGTGTAATTTGGAATGGAAAGAGGACTAAAAACAAGCAAGAGGTGAGCGAGAGCCAACCTCAGAAAAGATTCAGAGGAGAAATTACTGTCAACAGTCTTGGGAAAAAAAATCTAGTATTGGAAGTTATAAATTGGCTATTGTTTGATGTCTTAAATCAAGATGGATCCTGGAGGGAAAATCTGCTAGTAAAGGAAAATATATTCTTCACTGATACAGGGGAAAAAGTACTGAGTTTTATGCCCAAATGCGATGCTTTGTTCTCCCCTGTGTTGTCGCTAATTTTTAAATTACTCTGGTAGTGCCAGAAGATCTCATGTGCATCATGACATTCAAGATATGGATGTTGTATATTGAGGTTGCAAAATAATGAGCTTCAACATTTTGCATAGAAGGTCTATCTATTAGGTAGGAACAGTAGCAGTATACAGCAACAAGTATAGACTAGCGTTACAAAAAACACTCAATATACACAAGATCACTTTACCGAATTGTGCTTATTTGTAAATTAAGGCATTTCAATGCGTTATTTTTTTTTCCTCATGTGAAATCAAAATTATCAGTACTAGGAGTTGTTCTAGCGAAATCAGACCAGTCATAGATAAGTAAAACAAATACAAACAAAAGAAGAAAATCCAGTTTGAGATCGAAATTCCCCCCCAAAAAATTATGTAAATATATAAACATATGGATATGTTTACTAACTTTGAACTTATAAAAACAATAACTTATTTCAAAGAGAGCTTTGGAAAACCAGTGATAAGAAATTATACCTACCCAGTAATATTTGTTAGGGTTATAAATGAAGTTCTTTATAAATTGCCTTGCTGAACTTTATTACATTATCCATATGAGGACTGAAATCTGCCTATATGAAGGAGGAAATAGAAGTGATGTTAGTATTAAATAAATTCAGGTGGGAAGTACTATGCCAATGGATTGGAATTTCCCAAATATTAACTATGGTAACTGATACTTGGAATATGCAAGGACAGAAGACACCACCCTACAGTAAGGTTATTCAATATTTATTACCTTGAAGCCTCTTAACTGCAAGTAGAACCCCAGGAACCTTGTGGGGAAGCAACCAGGCTGTCCCAGGCATCTCAGAGCATCAGCCCATGGCAAGGTTCAGGGTGTGCATGGGTTTAAGGTGAATTAATATGTTACAGTATGTTGTACTGTGCGTTTGTTACAGATAATGAAAGAAGCAGTAATTCTTCAGGTAAGGGAAGCAATAAGTCTTTAGGAGTACACAAGCCCAGACTGATGCCATGGTGGAGCAAATCTAAGGTCTATAAAAGTTTGAAAATGTCTTACGCTGATGATTTTTGAGAAAGTCATCTCTAGGATTAAAATCAGCTTTCATAGGTCAGCAAATCTAATTGAGAATCCTAGTGGTAGGGACTTGACAACTAGTTTTTTACCCTAAGAAAGACAAATATCCCATTTTTCTGTCTGAAAAAGAATGAAAATAAACAGATAGGATTAAATGAACAGTTATTTGCATTCTTACCCATTTCACAAACTCTTGTGGTCACTAAAATCCCCATCTTTCATATGAATACTTTCCATCTGTATCATCCTACTACATTCAAATTTTTTCAAGTTTTGGGACACTATGTTTCTTAGTACATCCTTGTATAACCATGCACTAATAAAAGAGCAAAAAGTATATATAATTCTCAGATGCTCTTCTCGTGCTTACTGTTTGGTTCATTAAACTGTTAAATGAGTGTATACTAAGGAAATAAGGAAGGAAAATTTCTTTTTATTGAAGCAATAAGAAAGCAAACGAAGATATTGTAACTAAAGCAGGAATGCAGGCATTCAGAACTGTCTTCAGATTTCAGACTCCTATTTTGCTTCCCTCCTAAAACTTACAGAGGTCTGCACTTGGGTCATTTGGAATTAGAATTTTCTCTGAAGCTTGCAATCTGACTCTGGTGTGTTCTATGGCCTTAGAAAAAGTGAGATTGACCAAAAATGATTGACAGCAAATATGTATCTGCATTTATTAAGTGGGCAGTGGCTCTGCATGTAGCTGGCTGTTTTAATCTGATCTTTATTACCAAGGGTTTTATGATTTGAGTAACACCAAAAAGAAATAATTGCTCATCCCTCTTGATACAAGTAAAATAAATTTCCTATTATTCTGTATATGAATAGTAATATGTTAATGTACCACTTTGTTAACAAACACTTTTTCTGTTGATTTTAATATGCTAAAATAATCCAGATAAACATGGTAGTATGGCATAGCATAGGAGCTTTTTTATATTATTTTGGCCTCTCACAACTTAATTATGACAAAGTTGATCTGTTTTAATATGTTGGCCGGCTCAGAAAAGTCATTCTGTGTACCTCCATGTGTATCTGCTACCCATGTAATAAAGTTTATAAGTATCCATGTAATAAAGCCAGGACTAGAGCCACTAAATTTAAAAGTTCTAGGAATCCTGGTATTCTCCCCGTCTTCATCAATTTGCACAGCTACTCTGCCTTCAGCCACTATGGAACAACTTTCTCATCAAGCCTTTCATTTTTCTTTTTTTTCTCTATTGCAAGAGAAAATAAATCAAAATAGCCTGCTTTATATATCTGCAACCCCTCAGTGTCACAGCACCATAGACCCTTGCACACATTACTAATCCTTGTGTAGTTCTGTGAAACAGAGAAAGATACAGAGCTGCAGAGATTGTTATTTCATGACAGAGAACTAGTAGATGCCTAGTAGAGACTAGGCATCGCAAACTGCTACAAGCGTCACCTTCCATGTCTCATCCTCAGAGTTCAGTATTACACTCTCCACTATATCAAATAGCTACATCAGTGCAGGGTTTTATTCCCCTTGCACAGTGAAAATTAAGGCCTGCATATGTTATCTATTCCATGTACTTTTTTAATGGAAAAATTGCAGTAAGCTCTTAAGCAGCATAGTAATATTTCAGTTGGACACTGTAGTTTCCCCCTTGCTAGCCACTGGATATCAGGGATCATCTGAATATATTTAAGTGTGTCCCATCCCCACAAGTATGTTGAGGGAGCACTTGTTTGTATTTGATGAAGTTGGAAAATGCTAAAACATCATTCAGAGTCAATGAAGAAAGGGACGTTTAAGAGAAATAAGCTTACACGTGTTATGTAGGGATACAAAAAATCAATAAAATATCTAAAAGATATAATAAACTATTTCTTCTAGCCTACTTCCAACTTCTTCTTAACTTTCATAAAATATTTAAGACAAATCCATTTTCTACCCAAGAGAGAAAGAAAATGATACCAGTCACAGAGGCACGTCAGAAAAGGTTCATAGAAAGAATAGGAATAAAACAATTATAAACCCAGAATATAATGAGAATTACAGAGCTGAATGACTTCATATTAATTTAAAAATAAGCAGCTGTTTATTCCAAAGCTAGTCCTCCAGCTGCTTTAAACAATTTTACGATAATGGTTTATTAATTACACTGTTCTTGCATGTTTGTTGATGTGAAGAAAATATTTACACTTCTAAATGGTTTGTAAAGGTGGTTATGCAGACTCAGTTCTTTAGACTGCAAAATCCCAGTCATCTAATTCACACAAAAGAAGAAAATTAGAGACAAGCAACTGTAGGCTGCAGTTCATCTTTGGTTTTATGGTAATATTATAAATTGCCAGTTCAGAGTTCAAGTGAATTAGGAAATCCATCCAAAAAAAGATCAGTGATATTCATTTGAGAGTAATTGAAATCTTGCACTCAGAGAAAATAGGGAGGGAAAGCAAGTTGCTGGACTTTCCTCTAATCTTGGAAACAATTTGGAGTGGCCTAATTCTCACCTTCATTTTGCTTGTCCATAGAGCCCACAAAACAGCCAAGAAGCCCTAAAAGAAGAATTTTAGATGTTCATTCCACTTTTCCCTCCCCTTTCTCATTCTGATGTGATGTTTTCTCACATTGGAGGGAAGTCGTTATCACCATATTATCTTTAAGCATTTCCTTTGCTCAGGAGGCTTTTCTATTTATTTCTTATTTTGAATTTGGAGCAAACTCAACTGCAACATGGAATAAGACTGTGTTCCCATGTTCCCATGGGGCATTGATTGCTTCTACTGTTAATCCACCAGCTGTTTCCAAATTCCTAATCTAATAAAACCCAATAAAATTCAAAGATTTTGACTCTGCCCCTATATTTTATGCTGCATGTTCAAAAGAAATTCATTTATTATTACTAAAACTTTTTTTGAGTGGCAGAGAAGAGAAAGAACAACTTGAGACAGGGATAAAAGGCAGAATATTTTATCATGAGTGGCAAGATTTGCCAAAAATATAAGCCAATGATAGCTAAAATAGAAGAAGTTTTAATGAGAAGCATTAGGTGACCTTAATATAAATGTCACTATCAGTTAGTTACCAGAAAGAGAGCTGAAGCAATACTGAATTGTCAGAATTCATTTGAGTTTGAAAACTAATTTCAAGTTTAACTTGTTTGAAATTCTTTTGGGATCACTTTCCAATGAACAGTTACTCTAAAATAGGCAAAATACATGAATGCAGGACCTAATTCTCCTCTCATTTATATTAAGTTTTCATCATAGTGATTTGACTAGCTTCATGCAAAATACTCCAACAGGAGTAATGGAAAGGAAAATCATAGTCCAAACTGGAAAATTATGAATTGTATAGTATTTTTGTATTTAAATAATCAGCCTCTTCAGCCTCTTGATCAATAACATCTGATTCAATAGTCAGGAATATGGATACCATTTGGGAACATTATTATTTTATATTATGTTATTTCGCATTTCTGAGATCTTTTCAAAGAATTATCCTGTTAACTTGAATAAGAATTGTTTTTATTAGTTGTTAACGTTTGCAGGTAATAGGAGAAGGGAAATTTAAATAGATTTTTACCATGATTCTTTTTCTTATTCTAATGAGAATGATAAGGCATTCTACCTTTTTTATTCCTCACCTGTTAATGAACACATTCTTGTATCACATTCTTTATTGCTTTTCAGCTCTGTAGTTTCATCCCCATTCTCTAATGCATGACGCTGAATGATAGCTGACTTCCTTGCTGCTCAATTCTTTTTCTTCAGCAGCAATTTTTCTTTCAAGGCAGATGGTGAGTGTGTGAAAAGAAAGAAAGGAAAAAAAGTATGTTTTACCTTGCCAAATCTATTGCAGATTGGCTCACTTGAAACGTAAGCAAGAAGATGAAAAGACTGATCTATTTCTGAAAAAAAAAATATATATATAGACTGAAGGCAGTATCTTTCAGATATGCAACTAAATGAGACCAAAATCATTCAATGCCATCATTACTACACCTGATAGCTCCCTATTTCCCTCTGAAATGTCATTTATGAGAAAAATGTTTTTCATCTCTTCATGAGGAAGGAATCCATGGAAAATCTTGGCACAGCCCTTTATGATCTTGCATAAGTCTGTGCCTTCATAAACAAATTTAATGATGGCATGGTAGAAGGTTATTTGAGGCAAGAGAGGTCACTTAACACTCAGACTGAAACTCAGTGGTGATTTGGCACTCAAGAGAGCAGTAGGAAAATAAGTCAAGAGTAGCAAGGAAAGCAATATAGACTGTGCTGCAGTTCCTGCACTCATCAATAAATGTTACCATGCAATACTGCTATTAAGGAAACAAAGGCCTTTGTTCCAACTTCATAAGAACTATCCAAAACATCTGAGATAGACAGAGAGTACTGCTAATGGTAAGGAGAAAGCATAGCCAGTGCATGAACTTATCAGTAGATATCTACATAATGAATTTCCACTAAGAAAGATGCGTGGCAGATAACTAACAGTTATTGGCAGTTTTGCAAACACTCCATTCAGAGGGCAGATATCCCACAGGAGACCTGAGTGCGGTCCAGTTGTAAGTCTTTAGCTGTCAAAGGTAAGCAGAGTTTAAGAGTGCAGACATGAGCCTCAAACACACTTGAACATGCTCCAAGATAAATGCAGAGACTGCCACCACAGTTAGGCTGGAAAACATAGGCCTATTACATGTCTACCTTGGCCCATGTCATGACCTACCATTTAAAGAAAAGCTTACTTATCGAGAAAATATCCCAGAAAATCGTTGTAGTATTGATTGGCCAATTCATGTTCAAGGTGGTATTTGTAGGGAAAAGCACTGAGAATCTACAGCAAAGCAGTAAGACATGCAAAGAATTAGACTTGTTCTGAAGCTGAATGCATTCAGATCACAAATGTGAAAATAAATCTTTCCCAATGGTCTTGCACGGACTGAGGAAACTAAAGCATTCTTAAACTCTCAAACTTAACATAGGTGTTTATTTCTTGACCATTACAACCCCCTGTCCTATTGTTATTTGGACTCAGGCTGCTGATTGGAAGTCTATGTTTACAATACAGCAGATGACTGGATGGTCCAGGGAGAATTCCCTGTCGTATGAATTAGCACCTAAGTACAGAGGGTATCCATCTACTGCTGGGCTAATGAAACACTAAGAAGAGAGAAAGAATTGCTGGTCCCAGTCCAGCTGTTTTTAACAAACCAAAGAATCTTAATTGATATGTAGATCATTCTAATCAGGAGCAAGGATGAGATAAAAATATTGGAGCATATGTCACAATCATTGACATGATAAAGAACAGAGATGCCAGACAATATAGAAAAGTATGAATATTTAGGAAATTTCATTTCAAGCTTCACAGTATTAAACAAAGTAGTCTGTAAATCACCAGTCTATAAATCAGCTTGTTTTCAATATGTGATGATCACAAATAAATTTGTGTTAGAAGGTATCCATAGAGTCTTTCATCCCAAGGAGATGCACTAACAAGAAACTCTCTGCCCAAAACAAGAGATTGAAAGATGACTAAAGAAGACAAATATACAACTGATCACCCTACTCGCTAAAATACAATTAACACAACAAAATGATTCAGTATGTCCTGGTCTACCAGGGGATGGTTGGGGCCTGGCCTTCCACAAACAAAGTGAACTCTGTACATTGGAAAATCTGACTACAAACTGTACTTCAAAAGAAGCAAAGGCAGCAGATGTATTTTCCAATTTTTTGAGTGGTTGCATTATCGGCTGAAATGATCAAAAGATTGTTCAATATCAGTGCAACTCTGGATGCCCATATGCCCATATTTGATAAGTATTGTGATGGCTGGACTTACTGTCTCATTTGAGTTTGATTTGTCCTAGACAATCACAGTATGCCAGAGCACCAGTTATATACACCTCATGTATCTACATGTACATATTTTAATCTTGCTAAGAAAGTGTAAAAAATTAGTTTTGATGCATTTTCATACATCTGATTACTATTTATATTTTTGAGTAGCGTAAGCTTCATGGTCTTTCTGAAAGCATTGATATAAATCATAGGGAACCAATCTCTTCAAAACATGCTATTCAAGAATTCAAGAGTTGTAGCCATTACACATTGGTCTTCATTTATCACGCTGCAGTACTTATAAATGATGTCTCTCAATTGATCTACTTGCTAACAAGTATGTCCACATTTTGGTTTAAGAAAGTCCATTAGAGATAGTGCAGCACATCCTTGAAAGATTTGTTGTTCAGGAAAAGAAGAATGATTATTTGGAAGAGGGAAAGAAAAATGCTGGCAAATATCCTGAGGTGCAGATCTCTCCTGAGCAGCAAGTATGGCTTATCAATGTGCATGCTCATGCCTAGGCATGAGGAGTCTCTTCTCTTCTCGAGATAATACATTGTAAATTATTCAGCAGGATTCCAGGAGAATTGAATGATTGTTCATCCAGAACATTCTAGTCCTGCTTTTGCACTGACGGCTTCACTTCATTCAGTTGCAAATGGTCATTAGGTGAAACCACTCCAGGCACTGACTTCTAAATCCACTTCTCTATCATTCTTATTTCTTTTTCTGAATTTCAGTTCAACTCTTCAAAAAGGAAATAAATGTATTGATACAGTCTAGAGGAAAAGCTTCTGATTCCTTGGCTTTCTCTAGAAACATTTGACTCTTTCAGACAGACTACATCAGAGCTGGAAAAGTATTTCTTTCGATATAAAAACTAACAATGGCAATATTATCTCCATATCTATCTTACTTCTTTCATTTCTAATTTTTGAAACTCATATCAAGCCTGACCAAGAAACTAATATCTCCAGCATTGAAAAACACATGATTTAGTTCCTAAATCAATAGACAAAAAGTAGAGGAAAAGAGAGAAAAAGCTGCCTTGTGAGAAGATGACCAAAACAGAAAAGGCTTATTACTAACTGTTACACTTTACTGTGTAAAATACTGCCTACACTAAACAGTATTCAGTGACAGAGGTAGAGTTGCAGCTCCAAGTGCTCCTATAATTCAACCAGATCCCATGAATTGCTGGAATGTAAGCAGGGAAAGCTGGCATGAATTACTGTCTAACAGGAATATTGAATCCTTAAATGAACTGTACACTCACTTTTTTAATGGCAGAAAACTGAACCCAGGCATAATAAAAATAATTGAAATGAGTTTTTGAATACATTAATCTAGATGAGAAGTGCTTTAAAGAACAAGTGAAGCAGAAAAACAGCCAGAATGTATATGGCATTTACTTATAAGTATCATTTGCTTCTGATATTATCAGTTACCATTAGTGAAATGTGGAGAAAAACAAAGGTAGAAGAAATAAACTTGTAAAATATTTTTTTTTACTATACTTTACTAGTAAAGTAAAAAACAAGCAAACAAACAAAAAAATAACATAATGGAAATATTGTCTTGTATCAGTAATCAGTGATCACCTTTATCACTGGCTGCATCGATGTTTTGAGGAATAGGTGAGGGAAAGGAATGAAAGAGCCAAATGCCAAAAAGGGCACTGGAAAACAGCTAGGATTTACAAGATAACTCTGTAACAAAAATAAGTGAATAAATACATAAATAAACACAAGAAAAATACAAGATTGGTCTCATTTTTTGAGCACATAAAGGAATATAGAGGAACTCTTTTTTTTTTTTTTTTTTACAATTTTTATTAGTTCAGAAGCTGGAGCAGAATAAAGATCCTTTCCATACTGTTGCTGTCTACAGTGGTGAAACAGCTTACGTCCAGACAGAGAACAAAGATCTGAAAACACCATTCAGGACCTGAAAGCTGATCTAATGAGACAGGATTCATTGACCAGCAGAAGCATGATTAGATTCTAGGTTTAGACATAAATATCTACATAGCAAACAAATGTCTTTTTAAACATTCAGATATCCTTAGATCTAGCCCTACTTGTTTGTGACACTCTGAGTAAGTATTTTGTATTCAAAGCAGTACATTTCTTTGCAGTGTCAGTGAAGAAACTGTTGAGGAGCCATATTCTAGCAAAAAGCTCCACTAAATAGACACTTTGTATGCTCAGAAAAAGCCTGTATATATGCATGTATATACATGCTTTGTGTCTCTTAAATTTGCCCTACCCAGAAGATACTGTCAAGGGCAAGATTTGCCATGTAAATTCATGCATTTCTCCTTTTTTTATTTTGCTTCTATGAATAACTTAACTCTCAGCTCTTCTTAGTTTCTGGTCTTAGAATAGCTGGTGGCTACATTATAAGAAATTCAGAATGTCAGTATGTGTATTTCTTCAGAGCATTCACACTAGACACATGATTTCTAATTTGAGGCTAGCATGCTCTTAAAATAGAAACTTCCTCAAGCTCTGCCAGATCAGAATTTGTTCGACTCACTTATTTCTAGGCTGACCTGGGTAAGTCAGTTATTTTAAGAATGGCAAAGAAGAAATAAAACTCATAAAAATTTCCTAAAAGCTCTATGAATCTACAGCACATTTCAAGTTTACATACGTAAAATTACATTTAATTCTCCCTAAAATTAATATTAATAAACAATTGTGTATGCAATCAGATGAACAGAGAAGAAGTTAGTTGCAGAACAAGAACTATGAGGCAAGTTTAGAAATCAAAGCAGATGTCAGGACATCCGGCCATCGCCCTTATAATGACAGAGAAATAGAGAACTGAAGAGAAGTCAGAGAACTGGAAAGAGGAACTAAGAACACTATTCTGAAACATTAGTCAGATAGATAGGAAACAAGTCTGCTAGGATCTGTTGATCCTAAGAGCAAATTAAAAGGGAGGCTGGAGCTCTCTGTATAAGAGACAAGAGCAATATAGAACAAAAACAAAAAAAAATCAGGGTGGGGGGCAGGGAGGAGGAATCTAGAACACATCTATTATTACTCTTGTACTAGTAATAATATCAAACCAGCACAACTACAAACTATAAGAGACAAAGTTTGAAGGAAGAAGTAATCTCTCTTACTGAAGCAACTGAAAAAAAAAATAGACAAGGGATCTGGCACACAGGAGACTTTCATAAAAGAACTCCAAGTCCAAAAGCTGTCTGCTCTTCCCTACTACATCAGCTGTTCTGTTAAGAGATACTGTTTTTCCCTATAGATTTGTTCTTTGTATTATTCTTGTAAGAATACCTTGAATATGTATGCTTGCGCATATTCTTGTAAAATCATCAGTTCTTCAGGACACCTCTTTAGCAGCAGTACATCAATGAGTGTGTTTTAAAGAACATATCTAAAGATACATTTTTTGAAGGAGCCATAACTGAGAGACAGACCAAAAAAAAAAAAAAATAAAATAAAAAAAACAATTAAACAGTTCAAGGGCTAATTTGATTTCTAGTCTATAAGTTCACTCCTGATTTGCTTGATATATGCAAACTGCTTGTAGGAAGTTTTATTTTGTTTTATTTTTTTTTTTTTCAGAAATTCTCAGGGAGTGCCTACCAAGGCAGAGCTCTTAAGCTCATGCTGTTGTAATACTTTATGGCTGATTCTGTATGTCTGTTTGATATGCTAAACAAATTCTGAGGCAATTTTGGCAAAGGAATGTTAAACATTAGTTGTAAATGAGGATAACTTCAAATGAGATTAATAAGAGTGTTTTCCAGTTTATGTAGATAGGCATGGGTTCTGACCAACAGTTTTGAAGTGGAGTCTAGTTTCCTTCAAATCCCTCTATCAACACCTGACTCTTTCTCAATTATCAGTTTATGAGGTTGAATTATACTGTAAAAAATAAACATTTTCAATCTTTTCTAGGTTTTAAGTTGTATCTCTCATCAGATGGGGCTAAAATAGTCAAAATTTTGTGAATATCTTGAAGTAATTAGTTGAAAGATACACTGAAGCATATTACACTGTTACAGCAAGTTTCCCACTCTAAAGAGGAACTCAAACGCAGAAATGCCATTGGGAACATTTTCTTACTTCTGCTCTGGCAACCACTGCCATAAGCATAGACAGGTACATTTGTTTCTGCCTTCCACTGATGCTTGGAACTCTGTTGCTGTTTTTACTCAAGTATTTATAGATCTTTAGCTAAGTACTAACTCTGAGTTTCCATAGCGATAAGTGAAATATGTATTAGCACCAAACCTCAAAGCATATTTACTGTAGGCAATGCTTCATAAATTACCTTTTTCAAGAGCAGCTTCTCAAAACATATTTGCTCAGTTCAGCTCCTCACTTGATTTGTGATAGATACTTCTGATATAGCCATATTTATCTAGAAGGAATATTTTTCCCTTTGCAATATTCAGTGTGTAGAGATTACTTTTTTATATATATGTAAGATGAAATGGTCATAAGGTTTAATGTCTTTTAATGAGCTTTTATAGCTTCTACATTCAGTATATTATTTTGGGGGGAAGGGAGGAAAAGGTGTTTTGCATTAACCTAATTTTCAGTTAAGCATTGCCCATATGAGTACCATTAATGAAACAGATAGTGCAAAATGATGCATATAACTTACTTCATAATCATGAGTACTTGAACAAGGAACTTGTTTCTGTAGTTATTGTCAGGTATGATTAGAATCACTCATTCCTATACTCCTGCTGTCTAATCAGAATAGCTCATTTGTAGATGATCAGGTATATCTAATACCTTACTTATTGAAAAAAAAATCTGGTCAAAAATTTTCTCAAGGAAAATTCTGTTCCTGTTTTACAGTAAACATACCCCCAAAATATCCCAGTCTGCTCTGGAATGTCTTCATTTCATAGAAAATAAAAGAGGCAATTTTAACTAAGAATTCATTTTTATCGCCTTCCACCAAAATGGAAATTGGTTTTGTTTTGAAATAAATGTTTGATTGTCAAACACTGAAAGACAGAAAGTTCTTTTTTCCAGGAAATAGCTGAAGGGATGACTAAACATACTTCCTTTTTGGTTCTGGTAATTGCTTCTATAAAAGCAACTGAATTAGAGATTATTGGCTGAAAATTTTCCACTGTTTACGTCAAAATACTCAGAGCCTGGATTCTGTTTTGTGCTGAAGAAAACTGTCATGCATATAAACAGAAGATGACAAGTAATGACAGAGACAAGCCTAGAAAGAGACTTGAGTCTGCATTAATGAAAGTTCCTGTATGGCCCCTATTTTACCCCTGTACAAGCTTTAATCTCTAATTTGCATGCTGGGCCTGCTGTTCACCTTCAAGAAGGGAGTGCTTCGGTTTGACAAATTGCATTCCTTATTCAGGTGCTTTGGAAATCTGAAGCAGCGGAAAGTAGTCTCTCATGAACTGCAGATACCGGCCATGCTCTGTGTTCCAGTCCTCCCTTTTCATCCTCCACAGCCATCACCTATACGCTAACATGGCATGGAGCCAAGGGATATATTAAGGCCTCGATAGTAGAAAGTGCTTTCTCAGTTCAAAAATATCCAAAAGAAGCTGAACAAAATCTGTTGCTAGCAGTGTCCCGTGTCTATGTGAGGTGGTGACCATAGATCCTGGCCAGCTCGTGGTTCAGTAAGAGCCAGGAGCCCAGAGTCACTGCTGTTCTATGAGGATAACAGCGGCTGGTGACAGCCCTGCAAAAGGTGGTTGTGTGTGTCGTATCATATACCCTGTAAATGTCTGCCCCACTGCCTAGGGAAGGCAAAAGCAAGCATGATGGGTCCACCCGGTCTGCCTTTGAGATGCATGTTTAAGCAAAAAAGGTAAATATCTGTATAATAAATATTAGGATCATCTCAGTGCTTTTCTGCCATAATTGTCTAGGACTTAGCAAAATCGAGTATAAACGGGATTACTGAGTGAAGCACATTGTATAAGATTGCATTCAATCTACAGCTTGCTTCAGTCCCTTCCATTCTTCATGAAGCTGTGGAAATTAATTTTTAGTACTGAAAATACAGACTTGAATGTATTCACACACAAGCAACTCTAAGGGGCAATATGCTCCTGATATTGTCTGGCAACAGCCTGTTTTTAAGCTTTTACATTCACTGAAAATATAAGGGAATTTGCTATTTTCTCGTTATTTTCTGATCGCCACAAAAGAAGAGCAAGCATGGTTATTGCTACCAGTCTGAATTAAGTTGTTAACCATTAGTAACTTCCTAGCATATATTCAGTCTTCATATGTATTTTGACTTTCAGTATAGCTGTTTTACTGTCATCAAGTAGTATCGGGAGCTCTGTCTTGAAAAGAAAAAGTGGACTACCTCCTCTTCCCATTTTAGGGGAAAAAATAATAAATAAAAAAAATAAGCCCCTCTACAGTTCTTTTTCCAAAGCCACTCGGAAGAACAATCATAACATCTACAGGCATCCTGGAAATTCTCTTTATGGCTTGACACAGGGTATTTTAGTAGCATATTAGGAAATGTTGTGCACAAAATGAAGGGACAGTTTCTATTGTCTTTTAAGCTGGCAGAAGCACTCTTACTTCCTAAAAATAGACCATGAATGGAATTTCCTACAGCTGGACTATTCCTAGGTATAGGAATACAAAGCCATAAGATGAAGGTAAACTGGTCACTGTCTCCCTCTTTTCCTGAGAGGGGTGACCATATCATGAGACTGTTATGAAGGAGGGAAAGAACATTCATTCCTTCTCCTTGTGATATTTTTGTTTGACTGTAGATTTGGTATTTAGAATGACATAGTTGCCTGGAAGTTAGAGGATTCATCAATAAATTCACCCAATAAATTATCTCTCATAATTGAGATAGAACAATTTACCACTGGATATTGGTTTGATTTTTAGTTCTAGTCTCATAAAGTCTTCTTAGCCTGCAAATTCATTATGGACAAGCTACTGACTGAGCAGGAAAATATAATAGCTCCTATGTTTCTGAAATGTGTCTTAGTAAATGAATGTAAAGACAAGATTCCTACTGAATTCCTTATTTCAAACAGAGGCAGTCTAGGGAGAATCCAAAGCAAGAGGCCAAAAATCTTTTCTCCTTTGTTGGGTGTTCTGAGGTGAATAGAGAAATAACTTCTTATGGAAATAAAAGCAGGTTAATTGTCACTAGAATAAATGGAAAAGCTCTGCACACTATTTTGTAGGACACCAATTAAAGAGCCTCCTTTAATTACAAAAATAAATCAAAGGCTTGGAAACATTATGAGATATATTATCTTTCAGTTATGTTTTATAACAAGTTTCTTATGCATACATACCTGAAATGATTTTCTCACTGATATGTAGAATGAATTCAGGATAAGCTTAAACAGATATGTAAGGTTCTATTTTCAATGTTTTCAAAGGCAATAATGATCAATAAGCATGTAGCTGGCCTTTATTTTATCAGGTTGTCAAGATCATATATTTATAGGTTTTCTTTATTTTTTTTTCAGTTTACAGTTCCATATTAGTGTGTGTGTTTGTGTGTGGATGGGTGGTGGTGGTGGTGGGAACAAAGTGTAGTATTACCCTCAGACAACAACAAATTGTCACAGGTTATACCTACATGACCATCATTTGTTTAAGAAACAGAACAGTTTGTTTATTTTAAACCAAGGGATATAGCAAGTTTATTTCCAGATACAGATCAGAAAAAAATATGCAGCAGAGCTGTGAATAGTTGTTCCTGTATGCCTGCCTCACCTCTGGATAAAATTTTCTATTCCTATCTTTTAAAATTATTCAGAGAATCAGTAGTAGCCATTATCTATTATTAAAATAACATTCACCAAGTCATAACCAGAGGCATAATCTACATTATTTTTCAAGGAACAAGTTGAAAATACATGTCCAACTGATGACAGAAGTCCTAGTAGCAATTTCTTCTCATGGTTATTTCAATACAGTATCCTGGTATGATGGAGAGTTTTATAATTAACGTCAGTTATGTTGGACATACTGTGATAAGAAATGATGGGCTTGCCATTTACAAACATCAAATTTTATGAGCTGGAAATGAAACACAGTCATAACAGGCCAACAGACCAAGAAGTGATATAAGCTGTAATTTCATGATAGCATATCTTGTGCTGGCAAAGCAAAAATAATTTCCACACGAGCTGAATAATGCAGTGGGATTGGCTAGGAAGTGGCAAAAACTGCAGCAAGTGTCAGTTGATCTAATGTTATGCATTACTTATTTGAAAAGACAAAGTCAATTTTTGGCTTTCATCTTTCTCTGAGAGCTGAAGGTATGTATATTCACCAAATTGCTCAACAGAAAGTTTCACAGACTTCCTTCCCCAAAGGGTTGTAAAAGAAAATAACAGAAACTTCTATAGACATTTGGTGACAGTGCGTAGAAGGAAAGAATGGCAAGGATATTTAGACATTTTCAACAATAAGTTTTCAAGATTTCTTGTATCTGATATAACATACACAGAAACAAATTTTGTTTTGTTTTGTTTTGTTTTGTTTCTACATTTCCCAGTGTAACTAAGGAAAAAATAGCTTCTTCTGTCTGGGAGAAAGGATAGTGAAGTATGATCTCCCACATATCAAATATTTTTCATGAATAAAACACAAAAGAAAATATCAAGAATACTATTTAGTCTCATCACATGCTACAGGGAAGAAGAGGGGGAAAAATGGTATACAAGTACAAATCTATGCTTCAGTGTGACTGGCCTGAATGTTGTAAAATTCAGTATTTCCTTTTCAGTTAGAATACAACATAAAAAATATCTTTCACCAAGGTCAATATATATGGAATCTGTCATCAAAGTTGTTATGAAGATGAATGTTATCACATTACACAAACATTCAGACAGAAATAACACCACAAAATAGGTGATCTCAGAAAGAACCAGATCTTCTCATTAAGTGTGCCTTTCAGCATTATTGCTCTGCTGCTTTTCAAGTGCTCATTGTAATTTTAAATTCAACACCTTCTAGAAAAATGTTAATCATAAATGTTAATGTCATACTCCTTCAATTCCTCCCTGCTTTCCAATAAATTCATTACTGATGAGAATAGTAGAGAAATGAGAAATGAAAGTTGGCATATCCTAAAGTATGTTTAGAAGTAGTTTTTCTAAATGTACTTTACTTTGGGAAATGTGGAATCCTTGACTTACCACAAACAGATTGTTATCTGTTCTACTACTTTTCTTCATATTTGTATTTTGAAAAGAAAATATTGCACATCTTAAATTCTCTCACTAAAGAAAACATGTCTTTTAAGCACAGTATGTGTTTTGGGCACACTACACTTTTACTTTGGAAAGCCAAATAAAAATAAAACCAAATCTAACAAGTAAATGATCATTAACCAAAATAAAATACCATACATCACAATGATTTTCAGACAGTTTAAAAGAGACATTTATTTACAAGCATAAGATCATTCTTCAAGCAATAGAGCTGGAGCTGTGAATTCTCAAGTCTTTGCCATTACTGAAATATTTGGCACTGAAACAGAGGTTGTTAAGGCATACCAGGAAAATTATGTGTTGGGGTCTGATAATCTACTGATCCATATTCTAGAATAATAACAAAGCTTGGGAAAATTATATGCTATAAATAATTTGTGTGATAAATAGGAATCTCTATGATCTGTTCATGAAATATATAGTCAGAAATTGACTTTTTATTGTCCAAAATTGTTTCATCAGCAGAAGCAAATAGAGTTTACTGTCTCAGTAGTAAACTATTGGAATTGGCTGCTACATGAGGCTGTGGAAGCAGACATTTCAGCTTGTTCAAGAAGGGAGGATTCAAATTCACGGGCAATAAAGATTATTGATTATAGGTGTTGGGGGGAGTGAGAGAGTGTATCATCTAATATCCTTATTACAACAAGTTTGGGTGTTGGGAAAATATAAGAGGAATGCACCATATGAAAATAGTTTGATCTGTCTAAACCACATTTTATAAGGCCGTTATTTGAAAAAGTCATGGACTAGATGGGCTGTTGATCTGAACCAATAGAGTATTTCTTATACTTTTGTGCTTAGCAAAGACCGTCTATGGTGCTTGCAACTTCTGTTGTGCGGTAGATCACTTTTTAGGCAAATTAAATATTAATGTTTCTGAATGAATATGCATCCTAAAATCACAACTAGCTTTTAAGATGGTAAAACAAACATTTTAAAGATAATTCAGTTGTACTTATGATACTAAATAAAGGTAGTGAAATGTACTCATTAGAAAGCTAAAAAAAAGTTAACATTTAAATTCAAATTTATAATATTCGCTGATGCAAATGTTTACAAGTGCTCTTTATTGCATACAGCCACTTCTAGTGGTGACACATAAATTCAGCTAAATCACTCTCACAGAAAAAAAGCTGCGTAACATTAGTTTGCCAAATTGTGCTTAGTGTTTAACCATCACACTAACAGATACTGCTCCAAAATTTAAAGTTCCATTCAGTCCATGAGTACTTGCATGTATGACATGCATGACTGCAGACTCTAGTACATGCTGTGTTGATTCACATCCAAAGAGTATGTAGAGGCAGTCTAGATACTTTAGGGAAAGATTCTGGTTATATAATTTTTGCATTAACTTTTTAAATGATTTTAACAAATCAAATGAGGTGTTTTCTAAGAAAATCGTAGAAAGCAGAGTGAATGGGAATCCCAGTTCATTGTTCTTACCCAAAAGTAGGGTTAACTAATTCTATCCTTATTCTCCAGAAGTGTTTGCAAATCCTTCATCAGTGGAAGTCAAGAACATGCCGGAAAGTTTCTTTTTGCTTCATTTTTGTTTTTGTTTTACATAATAATTTGCTTTTCATGCTAAGCAATTGGAAGAATTGTATCAGTGATTACATTAAGACAAACAGAAATTACTTCACTTGCTTAACACAATTATCTTCTGAGAGCAACCAATAACATAGACTGCTTAGTAATAATATATAGAAAACTCTCTAATGTGGTAGTCTTCACTAATATAAATATGTGCTAAATGCAATTTTAATATATTTAACATATTACATGGATATTTTAAAAATAAGCAGTACATAGACAAGAAAGCAGCTTGGCATCCCCTTGCATAAATTAATGAAATTTCTTCAAGAAATAAAATTGGTATAACCTCTGTGAACATCAAGATCCTTTAATTAGAACTTTGACATCTTTAAAATTGGATGACTTTTTTTTAAAAAAATTGAAAGGTCTATGCTCTTATTTCCTCTTTGAATCCATATCATTAGCAGCCCTGAAGTCTTCTTCCTTATGAATTTACATATAAGGTGGGCATGAATAAACAATACAAAAAATGTTAGCTTATCTTACCACAGAATCGCAGAATGGTTGAGGTTAGAAGCAACCCCTGTTGATCATCTAGATCAATCACTCTGCTCAATCAAGGTCCCCCCCTAGTATGTTGTCCAGGATGGTTGGTATCCACAGCTTTTAAATATCTCCAAGGAAGGAGACTCAAAAATATCTGGGCTGTTTCAGTATTTTGTTACTCTCCCAGTAAAAAGTATTTCTTGTTCAGATGGAACTACCTTTGTTTCAGTCTTTTCATCTCGTCCTATTGCTGGACAACACTGAAAATAGCCTATCTTAGTTTCCCTGACTAGTTAAGATACTAATACACATTCACAAGATCCTCGTCATCCTTCCCTTCTACGGGCTAAGCAGGCCCAGCTCTCATTCAGTCCTGTAGGAGAGATGCTCCAGTCCCTTAATCATCTTCATCAAATCAAATTCAGTCAAATCTTTTAATCATCACAGGCCTTCCAAAGATAGACTTCAATCTGTCTAGTCGACAGATCCCTTGTGATCATGTTTCTTCTATCTAAATATCTACAGCACAATTAGGTTACATGAGAAGACTCATGACTAGGTATGGAATTAGGACATCTGGTAACATGTGTGGATATAGAATTACTCAGAAGAATTAAGAAATAAGAATCCAGAAGAATTAAACTTGTAATATTCCAGGCAACAAGCACCAGAGCTAGATTTCCTTTTTTTTGGTGACATATGTCCTCTTCCTGTCTGCCTGAGTGGAAAAGAATATGTGACATCTTCTGACTTAAAATATGTCAGTGTATTTAAAATTCTTAATTATTTTGGGGCTGTAGTGCTCATCTCATATAACTTTTCTTAGGTTTAGACATTTAGATTACAGATACTTCATCACTTAAATCTTTCTTTGTAGCTGGATTCATCAGAACAGATGTAGGTGTGTACATCGAGGAAATTACTTAGCCTCCCTCTGCAGTCAGAGGAGAGAAATAGGCACTTTCAGAGATTTATTCATCCCATCATTAGCTCATAGGGAAAATAGATGAGAGGAATCTCATCCTTAATTTTAGAAATCCACAACTAACTTAATGACCCTAAATTCTTTCGCCTGAGTGTAACACCTAAAGGAAGATAAATGTTGTCATTAGTTTATATACAAGCAGGGCATTTGTTATTCATTTTTATTTTAATTTAATCATAAAAGCATAGGTAGAGAGATATTGACCTAGAGCTACCTACAACTCGCCCTACAACTAACATTTCATCCTGCATATGTCAGCACAGAAGAAATTTCCTTACCAACAGCTGCAGCAAACTTTCAAATACAGAGTAGAATTTCCTTGAAAAAGTTTTTATACAAAAGTGGAACATAGCTGAGTAGCTAATATTTTTGCACTTTATTATACATTCTGAAATGTCACAACAGTGGAAGGAAATGAAGAGCTCTAAAACACCTTAAAAGGGTAAAGAGTTTTGGTAGTAGTAGTGGTATGCTTAAAGATTGACATAAGCATACAATAAGGAAAAAAAAAAAAAAAAAAAACACCAAAACCACCAATTCTCCCGAGATACTTGCAATCCCTGCAGGAATGCAGAGAACATATCCGAGCCTGATTTGAGACTGGAACTAAGGAAAACTAAGACGGAAAGAGTAGTTTCATGCTGCTCAGTAAATACTGCTTACTGCTAATAATAGGCTAAAGGCTTTGTCCTGACTCTGCAACATCTCAGGACCGAGACAAGTCAGGCTTGCTTAGCCTTGCTTATCATAGGCTTTCCTGGAGGATTCTCGTTTAGCTGTAACAGTAATTGTCTAATGACAGGGTTGCCCAATTATTTTTAGTCTTGCCTAGCTGTGGACAACTGCAAGAAGTAGTGCCTATTGTTACAATAATTTTAATATATTTCTCTTAGTGATACATAGTGATAGCATGTAGTTATTCTATGTAGAATGCACTACTGATGACCTTCATCGTGTGGTGTAGAGAAGTACAAAAAGAGGAGGAGAGAAACAGCTTGAAGAGTGTGGACTCAAGATGATACAGGAGTCCCAAGGACTATGAATAAATCACTGGTGGTCAATCACTGATAATTAAAAAAAAATGCAGCCTTAGGAGCTGAGTAATGCTGGTTTTGGTGGTACCAATAGAACAAAAACTAAGTCTCTTACGTGTGTCATGGACACCATGCATACACTAAATTTTGATGTAACATGGAGTTCGAGACCAAGAAAGAAAAAAAAAAGCGGTACTGTGTAAGAAAATTTATTAAAAAATAGCTAAAGTGCATGCTACCTACCCCTCTACTCAGCCCTGGTGAGGCCACATCTGGAGTACTGTGTCCAGTTCTGGGCCCCACAGTACAAGAAGG
>JAWLRI010000144.1:958910-994023 GCA_034781795.1 Crypturellus tataupa
GGGGGGTTGGACTAGATGACCTCTAGAGGTCCCTTCCAACCTTAGGCATTCTATGATTCTATGATTCTATGATTCTAGTGTGAAAGTGAAGAATAAACCATTGATATCATACTCCTCCCAGAAAGGGGAGGGAAAAGGTCTTCCCTTTAAAATACTGCTTTCCAGGCTACGGGCTTGGAACACTGACAACTTTCAGCACTTCTCTCATCCACATAGAAGTCATCAACCTTATGGCCCAAAAGAAGACTGGAATGGTGGATGCAGCACCAGTGAGATGGTTGGTACCTTTGGTATATCTATTTTAATAGTGTGATTAATGAGATTTTTCTGTATTCATTAGATAATATGGACTATGATTGTTAGTATCATTGACACTAATTTATTAATAATAACTGTTGCATTTTTATTAGATTCAAAAACATTTCAATCAGACTATTATTTTTTTCCTTCCCACATATTTATCCCTGTTTATTTCCTTTTTGTGCTGTCTTCTGAGTTAGTTCTTATAATATTTTTCTTCACATATATTTAAAGATAACAATAGAATCAGTATTTTGTAATAATCTAAGACCTCAGTAGTAGATATTTGGTTTGGATATAGCTTCATATTTGTTCTCTAGCTTTGGATAACTAAAGAACTAAAGGAAAAGTTATGTATTATAGATTCAGTTTAAGGAAACAGAATAATTCCTTTCAATGGATAGCAACTGAAAGAGGAAAATATAAAAAAATAGACTTCTAAGTTTTATGTGAAACTGAACAGAAACTCTTAAATGGAGTGAGGAGTGATAGAAGGTTTGTTTATTTTTTTGGTTTTTGTTTTTTAAAGACAAAAGGCAGATTAACAACACTGAAACCTGGATCTGGGATAGTGTTTGGTCACAGAACATGCTGCCTGAAATTAACTTTTGGGATGAAACCCTGAAGTTCTAGTGATCTGTAATGGGCACAAATATTGAAAATGTACCTATAAAGCTGTTGTTATATGTAGCACATCTTGAAAGCAAAAGCAATGAGCTTCTGAATGAAAGGAATCTTTCCTTCCCTTGAAAATAAATATATCAGAGTGAAGCATGATTCAAAATTTGTGATGTTAATTACTAAAATGTCATTTCTTCTCCTTCCAAGGCTGAGGGAGAGACCATGAGACTGACAGATTCATGCACTTGTTCAGCCTCTCTTCTACAATGCCACATGGACACTCAACTTCACCTAATCAAGGAAGCATTTGAAGATATGGAAGCCACCAGTAAATTGATAATCAGGATATGGTTATCTTTCTATAAATTACAGGCTTCAGGTAAATCCCTCCTGGGAACTGAAGTTTTGCTCTTTTATTTCTTCTTCCTTGCCCTGAGTTCAGTTGGCCTGTGTTTCTCCTCCTATCAATGACATGCACAGAGCATGCCATTAACCTTGGATTCACCAGTCTACCCCATTCAAGGTCTTTCCTACACCTCCCAATATCAAGAGGGAAAACTTCACAGAATCACAGAATGCTTGAGGTTGGAAGGGGACCTCTAGAGACCATCTAGTCCAACTTCCCTGCTCCAGCCTGGACACCTAGAGTAAATAGCACAGGGTGGCATCCAGGCGAGTTTTGAAGTTCTCCAGAGAAGCAGATTCCACAGCCTATCTGGGCAGTCTGTTTCAGGGCTCTGTCACCCTCACAGTAAAGAAGTTCTTCCTCATATGGAGATGGAACTTCCTGTGTTTCAATTTACACCCATTACCCATTTTCCTGTTGTTGTCCATCACCAAGAAGAGTTTGGCCCTGTCTTCTTTACATTCTCCCCTCAGGTATTTATACATACTGATAAGATCTCCTCCCAATCTTCTCCTCTCCAGGCTAAACGGGCCCAGCTCTTTAGTCTTTCCTCATAGATAGATGCTCCAGTCCCTTAATCATCTTTTCCAGAAGAAGATCTCTTCATGAATTCAGTGAAAAAGTCTGTTAATTTTCACCAAATGGTTTCATTACATCTGCTGAAAACAAGTATTTGGTAAACCTTTCTATCATTACACTGTGCTAGGAGAATAAAGACTTTCAAAGAATCAGCCTTTAGCTGGATTCGGCACAGATAGTTTTTAGGACACAATATGCTATTCAGAAAATAATCACTTGCTTTCCTCTTGTAGTCAGTAAAAAGCATCACTAAGAATTTCTGAAGTGTTATCATTTTTCCTAACACAGATGCTTAAAGCAGATCTGATGAATTAAACTTGATAAGCACCTTCAAGGGAAGGTCAGACTGGCTGCCTCATTTGGAGGGAAGGAATTCAACATTCTGCCTACAAAGACTTCTCACATGCTTCATAGTACAGACGGCCTTAAAATCCCCAGGAAGTGGAAGAGTTCATTCATACATATGCAGAAATATTGACAATGTTTTGGTAATTTTAAATGTAAGTTTTTAGTGGTCTTCAAATCCTTTCCTCTTCTAAAGTTGTTCAACAGTAGATGATCTCCTTTGTGGTTTTACTTTAGCCAAGTTCTCTTGGTACAATTTTCCAAAGTTACCAGAAGATAGGAAGGACCAGTTCCATACATAGACAGAGGCAGGACTGTCTTCTATAAAAATTGAATCTTCGGAGTCATATGAGAACTTGGTTCTGTTTGAGGAAGACTTCTCTGTCTAACTTTACACAACTTAAATCAAAATGATCACAATCAGCTGGATTGGATTTCCTGTACTGACAGACAAATTAGAGAGAAATTACAGGACAAAAAAAAAAAAAAGGAAATGGGGAGAAATTACCTTCAGGGGACAGTCACTGAACCTCTCTTTCTCTTCATGGTTGCAGAGAAAACAAAGATGACTGATTCAGGTTTTGTATCTTAAAATTTAGATTTCTTAATTTAAACAGGTGAATCATTTCATTAAACTAGCTTTTTTAGTCTGTGAAGAAACATTTAAGGTTGCAAAATATCCTTTACTATCCAAATAGTATATGGTTTCTCTTTAGCGCAGTAATAGATAAATATCCAAGGGGCAAAAGAGCCAACACAGATTTTCATGTATATTTTCTGAGGTGCAAGACTGTGCAAGATCATTTTCTCAAATGTCTCTTTTCTGGTGAATCACATAATGAAAGTGCAGGATCATGGAATTTGCTACCATATCTGAGATGTAGCATTAATTTAAATAATTACAGAGGTGAAAATGCTATTGTACATGTTTCTATCATCAGATACATGTGTGCCAGATTTGCTTTCTTTCTATAAATACCAGTGCCTGAGGGAAATACAAGTGATAGCCTACCTTCATTTCTGAAAAACAAGTGCATTGTGTGTTCAGGCTTTTTTTTTTTTTTCCTGACCTATAATTTGTTTTTTGGTTTCTTATATTTCAAAAACAGATGGTAAATGGCTGCTCTCTAGAACTCCATGGTATGTAGCAGTAAGAGTGATCAATTTCACTGAACTGATTTCAGTTCAATTCCATGAGCTCAGTTTCAGGGAGCCTTTGCCAATGAGAGAAGACAAATTGGCTTCAGCTACCCGCCTTTTACGAAGCTGTCTTTTATTGTTATTTGTTTGTGATGTTTGGTTTTACATTTTGTATCCTAGATCCCAGTCTAATACTTCTGACAGAAGTGGCTGGGTAGGGTTAATTAGGTCAGCAACACTATACTAATCTTATGTTTCCTAATTGTAGTTTTAACACGGCATGGCTGGCAATGAAGTCCCTAGCCAAGGAGCAAGAAATAAAAGCAATTAAATACAAGGAATTCCTCCGATGCACACAGTGAAATTCTCACCGGTATCTCAGTCATTATAGTACAAAATACTAGAAAAATAGTGCAATAAGGACCAACAGAAACCAAAACAGTAAGAGATGATCAGCATCTAAAATAAAATTCATACAAAAGTTTGAAACTATTATCTGGAATGATGCCTGAAAAAAGAGAATTACCTGAGCACAGAGAATGCAGTACTTACTGGTATAAAGAAAAATTTGAATATATACTTTTGTTTTGCTACTAAAATTATTCTTTCTCCAGAAATATGTGACCTTTTGAAAAGAACCAAGCCCTAAGTTAAGAATTTGTAAGAACTGAAATACCTTGCCCTAGATTTTTTCCCTTGCACAATGCATCGTCATCTGAGGGTTATGTGCACTTCAGCCCTGACTGCTTAATATATGTCTCATATGCTTTTCATAAAGAAAATCCATTTTCCATCTCTATTGGTGATTGCTAGAAATAATTCCATTAGCAGAGTTGGTACTGAAGGAATACATACAATAGGAGGGGGAGAGAGAAAAAAAAAGGTTATCTGGAATGGAGTGTGCTTCCTTTTGTAATAACTGTGGACATTTAGGAAAATTCCATTTCATTATTAATATTTTAAAATCAAATTCTGCACATGGCATATGTATCTTACCTCAGGGCTCAGCTTTTGGATACAAACAAAACCATACTTTACTGCTACTGAAGATACAAAAATGAACTTGTTTAACATTATAATTTTGCAGTATTTCCCCTGTTTCCTAAGTTGTAGAAAAATTCATATGGTTTTGAATATATTACATGTCATTATAATTAAACTAACTACTGCCCACAATAAAAAGATCTAAATTTTAATTAGATTAGATTATGTATAAATACAAAAAAAAAAAAAAAAAAAAACCACTTAAATTCATTTCAATACATAGAAAATATGATTCAAGCAGGGTAAAAATCACCAATAAATCTAAAATTTTAGACAATGTCATATTCTTATAAGAGGCGTTGAAGTAGAATACTCTTTTGAATACCAAAAAGGCAGATTTAAACTTTCTTATTTTCAGCTAAATTATAGCTTGAGCTGAATAAGATTCTTTCATATATGCAGAAATTCAGTAAGTACAGCTACTGGTGCATTTTTACAGAGACTTCTGCTTATTATGTATTGGGCAGTTCTTAGAGAATTCAAAATCAAGGGGCTTACAGATTAAGGGAAACTGTGCTCTTCCTAAAATGATTTTATTTTTGTTTTTTACTGCTTTTATTTTTCTAAAATAAAAAATAATCAAGACCAATCCTTATCTGAAATTCATTCTGAAAGACCATATAAGAAAGCAACATTCCCCAGAGGATAGGAGCTGTTAGACACTGTGATACAGGGAAGCGCTACGATGCAGTGGAAACACTGTGCTGTATCTTATTTTCTGCTCTTAAAAGGTCGGTTGTGTAGGCCTTAGGGCTGTAGTTCTCAGTGAAAGAAGCTTTCTGGAGCTGCATATCTATTGCTGTTTTCATTTTATCTTCAAGTTTTCAAGATCTGCAATGTTACTACTATGGAATGACAATTCTCTGGCTTTTCCTGCAATGTGTGTAAAATAAGGAAGTGTCTCCAAGATAATTGAAAAGAAAATTCAAGTCAAGAGGAATGTTGTAGAAAGGTATATTTTACAAAATAAATTACAAAATATAAACTATTTATATTTATTTATTTATATAACTATACAAAATATAGAACTATTTTTTGTGGCCATGAAAATATTGACAATGCACAAAAGATTAAAATCTCAAAAGTTTAAAACTGTCCGATAATCCAAGCAATGTAAAGAAAATTTAGAGAAAAATAAACTTTCAATTGTTCATCAAAAGGCTGAGATTCTATTCATTTTGTTTACTAGCAAATGTTTTCATTTTATTTTCCAGGAGAAAAAAACATGCTGAACCATAAAATTAGTACAAGTCCTTACTGTGCTTTGTTAATTGGTGTTATGAAAGAAAAAAATAAATTAAATAGAATATAAAAGTGACTTACTTTACTGTTATCTGTTGAGACTCTATGTCACAGAATCTTGTGTTAAAAATGTGTCTCTTTTACTTCTCTGAAACCTAATTATGCCTTATGTTAATGATCTCACTTCTTACTCATTCACCACAGTCCAATTTGCACTGATAATCTGCAGGATCTGGGAAAACAGTCATCACTTCAGTCCAGAGACTGAGATGTGAACGGTTCAGGCAGGCAAAAGGCGCCAACAGTCCCTCTTGCAAGGCACCAAGCCCCAAGCTTTGCATCCTGCTTGCATGAAAGTGAATAGGACAAACAAATTTGTGGTGTTCTGTTAAATGATGGCTCCAATTAGGAGCACAGCTCTCCCCTGACTGGCAGATGCATCCTTTGGAGCCAGACTTAGTGCCTCGGCTAGCAGGGCAGGAAAAGAAGCCATTGAAAAATACAGAGTCGATAAAGATAAATGATGCCTGCTAGGTGACACCCTTCTGCTCTTGCATGTTAGTTGTCCAGGGGTAGTGCCCCTAACTCCTTTTGCCCACTCAGTCTTTCTCCCCCTCTCATGCTTCCTTCCAAGCATGGCAGAGCAGGTCAGGCTTTATTCTTAAACCTAATGAACAAACCCGAAGGATGCCCTGCTGAGCCACACAAAATTAATTAGGTCGAGGGCTTGGGTGGCTTGGCTGCAGGGAGACTGTGGCACTGACATTTCTAAGCACATCGTCCACAGCAGAGCAGCCCCGCTGTGCCAGCTGAAGATCAGCGTTACGGGATGCACTCATCACATCACTGAGCATCATCGTATTTCCTTTTTCAACTGCAACGGCTTCTTTCCTACTCGCTCACTCCCCCTTTTTTTTGGTGCATTGTATTTATTGCTATTATTTTGCCTCTAAGAAAGGAAAGGTTTCTGAAATATTAGCGTTATCTGGGGTTGGGTTTGGTTTAGTTTGTTTTCTGTTGAGCAACAGCTCCCTCTAATGTTATTTCGCTTTTTTCCCTTTTCTTGATATAAAAAAAAAAAAATATTTGCAGTTTATATTTATAATCTGATGTGAGGGTGCTGCCTAGCCATTCTTCTGTGAATTGAATACATGAATACTAAAGACCAACCTCACAAGGATTATGTGTGGAGACCTTATATTCCTTCAATGAACAGTCTTTATCGACATCACCAATTAGGTTATGACTAAAAAAGATCAGAAACACTACTGAAACTGGCTGCCTTTGAACCAGCCTTTGGGGCTTTTCAATGTTTCAAGATTTATATGTGATTTGATGAGAGAGACTGTTTTGCAGACAGTTTATTTATTACTTTGGTTCTAATAACAGCCATCTCCAAGTACATAAATCTCCAAACAGACTAATTGTTGCATGATCAGATTATTTCATGGATGTACACATGTGCAGTTCTGAATTGTTTCTGAGAAGCCTGTGAATAGAAAAGTATTGGCTCCAAGAAAAAAAATTGCCAAGCAATTACTGGAAGTATTGGGTAATGGCAAATGAAGGAAGAAAATCTACCCAAACTGCAGAGTAAGAGAAGCAAGACAAGCTAAATAAGAGAAAAAATAACCTAGGAAGAAATTAAAGAGAAGGAGACAAAATGGTGTGCATTAAAATTAAAGGGCTAGGGAGCAGACAGTAAATTGGATGTATGTATTTTAAGCTTGTAAAGGACCAGTACAATCTCCTGCACAATGGAAGCCATAGACCTCCAGGATGTGGGTTACTTCGTCCCAAATACAAAGCTCAGCAGCTTCTGTTTGAAAACCTGAGTTTGTGCACACCCAATTAAAGGCATCCAACCTCACATTTCAGGGTGAGAAAGCTTTTCATCCCCTGGAGTGTGATTAAATCCAGGCACAATTGGCCATTCAATCTGAAGGTCGTATCAAGGGCTACTCAACACAAGTATGCAGTTATAGCAGACCAATGGCCAAATTACAAAACAGCCTATTAATTAACATATTTGCTTAAAAAAAAAAAAAGTGCAGTTGTCCAAAGCTTCTTGAAGACAAAGGAACACATTTCAAACTAGTTCGCTTCAATTAAAAGTTTGCATTTGCTTTTAGAGGATATTCCAAGAAAAAAAATAAGTATAATAAGAGTTTCTAAAATTAAAAATAAGTTAAAAAATAAATAAAAAAGACATTATCCTCAGTGGAAGTGCCACTTGGAACTGCCAATCCAAGCAAGTACTTATTTGCACAAGTTCCTATTATCATATACACCAACACCTTCATTCATGTTAACGTTTTCAGATCTCTCCCTGTCACTGTGAACATCTTAATGTTATCCTGTTAAAAAGTTAATTTAAACTTTCAGAGACAGACAGCTATGTGAGAATCTTTGAGACAATTTCCGCATACTGTGCATATGTAAACATGACTATATTCAAGATATAGTCTAAGCAAGATGCAAGAGGCAAGATGCAAGGGAGATGCAGGATCCAACAAAAGAATCTATATAAATATATGTATAAGTCTAAAGACTAAGAGTCATTCTAGGATAAGAACAACTGTAAACTAAAAAATAAAAACGACAACCAAAAAAAAGCCCCTTGACATATAGAGTAATTGGATGTTTAGAGAACATCCAGTAGACATAACCAGATATTTGACATTCAGTAGCACCATTTCTTCCGTAGCACCTTGCTGGAACACCAAAGCGTTGGTTAGCTAGCTGCCGGTCTTTTATATTTTAGAAAGGAAAGAGAAAGAGATTACATAAGAAGATATATGTCTTAAAGCAGAGGGGTGAATTTAGCTCAAGTTTATGTAAGAAGAAATCCATCTGTGACAAGGGTGCACATCTTTTCTTCGGTCCTTGCCTGAATTATGCTCTCCACTGTCAGTACTATTGGCCCTGTCCTGATCCCCTTGGACACTGCATAGATGGGAATGCTGCCAGTGAGTGCACAGTGGGAAAGGGGATAACGGGATGAGCAGATTCTGGTCAGAGCTCCAGCCCTGACATGCCCTGTGCCTCATCCTATGTGTTCCCATATTACTGAAGACAAGCTGTACAAGTGAAACAAATTTGGATACTTTTGCATTAATTTTTCAGAGACTTGTATCTTCTTCTCTATTTTTTTTCATGTTGAGACAGAAAAATAATACTCTATGTTGCTACAAGAGAATGAGGCAAAAGCAGAGCAAGATCTAAGATGACTAAGATGCTTTTTTTCTTGATTTGCAATATGTTTCTGCAGAATCTTTTTTTAAGGCAGTATTTCCTTCTATGGAAAAATATTTCACTCTTAAACTTGCAACCAGCTCCAGACAGTGTAAGTGTCACTGCAGACAGGTGATACAAGTAAAAATCTGAGACCACCTAAGCAAAGCACCATCACAGGCTTACTTGGAGCTTCACATTCCTTGTTGCAGGCAACACTGCACAAAGTACTGTAGGGAGAAGTTGTAGGAAAGTGTGGAGATAACAATAAGATTTAAGAAAGACTGATAGCTGCAAATAGTGTGTTAGTGCTTCATAAAAAAAAAAGCTTAAATTGATTAACATCCCTTCCCCCCGCAAGCATCCCTGAAATAGGGATCATGAAATAGTTCTCACTTGAAATAAGACATTGAGATATTTCTGAACTTCTTTAAAAAGAACTTCAGCCAAGCGGATTCAGTTCTAACAATACTGCAAGTTTTTGTGACACTATGGACAAATTGCTTGTGGGGAGTATTCACGGAGACCAACATTCAGCAAGGATTTTAGGCTTTTCCTGCAACAGCAGATAGGGCAGCACAGCAAGAAACAATTCACAGAGCAAAGTGGCTGTTGGCCTACATCCATCCAACCTGCATCTTGGAAGCTTTTACATCAGTTTCTCTTTGATGCTTGTGCAGACTGAATCACCTTGTGTCAACTGGACCCTCTTTTGGGTTATTTTCAACTAACTTTTCAACTTCCCTGAATTATAAAACAAAGCAGGAGTGCTGAGAAGATTTAGTTCAAAAGCCTTTTGTTGATCCAAAATAAGATGATAATGTAGGCACTGAATTAAATAGCTATATTAGTACCCTCATTTCTTGAAGTCTGTACCCTGAGAAGAAAAAATATATGCTATTCTGGCTCCATGTTCCTTTGAAGGAAATGATAACTTGAATCTCTTAACTTAGGAACTTAAATTAGAGGTTAAAAGGTAGATACTTAGGAATTATCCTCTCTAGTATCTCTCCAAGTAACGCATTAAATCAAAATAAAAGTACTTCCTTTATTTTTTTCTTTCCTTTTCTTTGTTGTCAATGAACTTGTTGTTTGGTATCATATTCTGCAACTTCTAGATAATACTTGTCACATGTAAATGTATCTCAAACATAAGGCATATAAACATAATGAAACTGAAGTATATTTGACCACGGTATCTGCATTAGCTGTCAGCTGGAAGCTTTTCTGTTTTCAGCAGCACACCACATCAAGTCCACTTCGAAACTGTTATCAAGAAAATCCCTGTAAACTCTCTTTGCTCTGAATGTAGTGTTCCTCTCTAAATCTCACTTCAGACAACATTCAGGATGAGCTGAACAGTGAGAGGCTTTAAAAAGCTGGCTCATATTGCTGCTAATGCTGCTTCTAAAATAAAGGTGGTGTTCCTGTCAGACAGGGCTTTATGCAGAGCTGCTCCTCCACGGCTGCTTGAGCTCAACAGTACAGAAGTGACAGAGTTGTCACAGATCAAAGGAGCAGCACGCTCTCACTTCTGTATCTATCTCAGACACATCTGCAGGCAGTTCAGGAGGACACCAGAATCTTCTGCATCTTAGTATGGTTTGTACAATTTCAGGTAAATTCACATTTCTTTTGTCATAATGCAAACAGTCATTTTTGTCACATTTCAATATGAAACTTCCTGTTGACGAATTACTTTTTGAGTATTTTCTAAAGGCAGAAGTCTGTGTAGTTTGTGTATTCCCCATGAAAAAGAGACTGCTATAAGGAAATGAGTAATATGAACCATCACTCACTGAAAAGCTATGCAAGTCATTTTAAGGCACATTACATAAATCACATAGATGCATGAGCCTCCCTAAATCTCACACCGAGTAAGCATACTATGGGGATATTAAACTCAATAAAAAGAAGCAAAAATGACATCTACAGAAATCATCTGTAAAAGGAAGACATCAGTATATGAGCAAGGAACTAATGAGCAACGAGCCAGTGACAGTAGCTTCAGAATATGCAGCATTAGCACTAAGTTTTGTATGGCAGTATACCTCAGAGATTCTTTTGGATGACTGTTCTAACAGTACCAGAATTGAGATACATACAGGAAAGGTTTGATGTCCGATTAGTTTTAAGGTCATTTCATATTTGACAGAAGTATAAGATAACCCTAACTGTCACCATCTAAGAATTAAGAAAAAACAAGGGAAGTAGTGTAAGACCAGATCTAGAAGCTTTTCTCCTTCTATAGAAATTAAAGAGCAACTGTAGCCAGACAAATATCACACAGACGTTTGTCTGCATGAGCTTCCCGGGCTCTAACTTGCAGACAAGTTTGACAGATCCAATAAAATCAAGCATAGCCAAAGTACAGTTATTTACCCTGAGAGAGTAAGAAAAGACACAGCTGATTAATATAATTGTCTCATACCTCATTAGAAAACTAACCCTTGCTGTGCATTAAAGACTTTTTACCAGTATGTTCTGGCACCACTTCAGAGAACTACTTTCTAAATAAAATGCAGTATATAAACAAAATTATTTTCAAATTATATTGCGTCTCCCAAGGCCAGTGTTCAGTATTTCTCCATGCAATAATAGGCAGTCATGGGACTTTAGCTCCATCCTTGTAACTGCCTCCCCTGAAAGCACAAATCAGGAATGGATCAAAAATAAAGAAAATGCTGATTTCAAAATCAAAGCTAATTTTTATCTCCTGGATAAAAGAGAACATATTTAGTCTTGACACAAAATTATTTATTAAATCACTTCTTTATAAGATAAAACTGTAAAATAATTTACAAATGTGAAGAAGTTTTAAAAGAAAGAGCGCTACAGATTTTTTTTTGAATGAATGAATGAATGATTTCCTTTTTCATAAGGTTTTGTATGTCTGGCAAACTCTGTCTTTTGTATCAAGATATGCATTGAATTCATATATTAATATGAAATAGAGGACTAAAACTAAGATAACTTAGGGCACTGGTGTCTAGTACCACCTAAATCACTTTAACAACTCAAACTCTCCAAATAATGCTGAAGTTTTGCTAAGTAAATTTAGATCACTGACATCAGGGAGTTTTTATAATTTGGCAGTTAGTTTGCAATAGATGAAACTAAGTAATCAGTGGATCTTGTCAAAAATAAGAAATCATAAACTTGAAATATATCTTGGACTTATGTTTTTAAATTTGAAATAGTATTTTATGATCTGCCTTCTGTAGCTGTTTTTTTCAAATTTATCTCAATACTGAACATCAAAAAATCAGTTCCTTTTGTACAAATGCAAAAATCCTCTACTAAATTTACATATCTAGATTTATTCTTTCCGTGTACTTTTCTTGGTAACTTATATTCTATGTGGAAAAAAATGAGAAAAAATATTCTATAGATCAGATCTCAATTCTCCCTCTTTCTAGTTAAATTTATATTTGTATATGCAGCTCAGAACTGGTGTATAAAAGGGACTCAGTTTTGAAATTCAGATTCAGAAATCAGGGAGATTTTAGTAAAATTCTGACTTCTCTTTAAATAAAAATAGTGGGTCTATATATTTTTTTATTATTTTTATCATCCATCAGCAGCTCTCAAAAAAAAAAGAGTTTTAGCATTCCCATATGGCTCTGGACTCTGTAGCAAGTGTCAGCTTGTGCATGAACCTGTTTTAACTTCTTTTTTTTTAGTTAAAGTAGGAAGACTTTTGTCTTACTTCTTCAATAAATGGCAGTATTGAACTGGCACCCAACTCTTTAGCATCCAACTAATTCCTGGCAATCCTCCAAGAGAGTTGATGAGGCACATAAAGGTTATTTTTCTTCTTTTACATGCCAAGCTTTATCAAATCAGATGAGATGAAGGACGTTTTGAAATTCGACTCTGTTATTCCTACAAGATTGTGCTATGCAGTGTGGACGTTCATTAAAGAGCTAGCTGTCACCATCTTTCACGGTGAAGAGATAGACTTCACAGGGGTCTTTACAGTTGCCATTTTGACAGTGCAGGAGAGTGGCTGTTGTATTCCTCATTCGATATACTAATGAAGTCATTTCCATTTAATTAAAAGATATGTCTATTTCTACAAAACAAAATTCCATTCCACTGCAGAAATATAAAATATAAAGATAAAACATAAAGAAACATAAGATAAATTTATGAATGAGATCATTTCCCTCATGAAAAGCATTGTTATATATTTCAGTGAAAGGCAGTATCCACTCACTTCATTAAGGATCTTACTTTCATACTACCCAAGAGGTATTATCTTCCTTTTCTCTCCAGGTTCAGTGAAAATGTTTGTACCTTTTGATTCTGTTAACTCTTTACTTAGCTAGAAAGGGATACGTTTGCCATTACTGGCTTCCATGTGGTATACTATTTGATTAATAAAATTATTTTTTCTCATCAATTTACAGGAAAAAAAAATCATGGTTGAACAACAAAAAACAGTTTGTAACTTTCTGGTTTTTTGTGAAGCTCTTTAATCCTCACTACATTATACATTGTTTCTTTGTCATTTACCATTATATATGGGCCTTGATAGATTCATCAGTGCAGAGTGACCGAAATTTTAAAACATGTTTGTCATTAGAATTTTTTATTGGATGATTTTACAAAATGGCAACATATCAAACAACATATATAACCAAAACTGCACTTGGCACGCTAATATATCCCTGTATTTCTGAAGAAAAGAAGATGCAGAAATGACATATTTTTTCTTGGACTCAAAAATTAGTCACCTAAATTCTTATTCACAGTTACTGATTATAGCATTTTTTTCCTCTCTCATTTAGCAAGAGAAAAGAAGGAGATTACATATTGTATTTTGACGGGTCTCTACACAGCAATTTTTTGTTAGTTTGGAAACAGAAGGCAGCTGTTTTATCTTTAATTCAGTAAATCTCCTTATGCTTTCCAGATGTTATTTGTATGATCAGCCTTTCTGCAGGCAAGAACTTCTGCGGGTTCTCTCTCTGGTGACTGTTTTACAGGTAGAGCTGGTCACATACCAGTACCCACCTCTATATTTGACACAGTCCTTTTAAAATCACATGCATCCCACAGGAAAAAAATATTTGCTGAAGATAACTCACTCAGACAAAGTGACTCCAGCATGAATCAAATCTCCTTATCTTATCGTAAATCAAAGAAAGATTGAACACATGAAAGTACAGCTTGCAGTATATCCATTTGGATCATGTTATTGTAAGTTACAAAATAGGGAAGAAGGAACTTCAACCAAGTTAATTCCTCCCAGGAGATATTATCAGTTCCTATTGGCTGTTTTGTGACAATGAACTAGCAAAAATTAAAAAGGAAAAACTGAAGCGCACTGAGCATCACTTTGTTTTGATGCAGGTCGACTTATTTTAAGAAATTGCACAGTATTTGGTGACCTCTAGTGGATACAATTGTCTGAACAAAAATTCTGTATACTCTGTGTTTTCAGCAATTAAAAGACTGCAATGCGATTGAATTCTGACCTTAAGCTTAATTATTTCACTAATTAACCCCCACCTCCCAGATTTGCATGTGCTTTAGGAACCATGAACCTGCACAAACTGAAGAGTGAGCACAAACAAAATACTCTTTAAGTGTGGAGGATCAAATAAACCTCAGAAATAATTATTAGCAGGTGTAATAAAAACAGCTCCAATGTAATAATAACAAAAAAGTAACAGCTCAGATTTCAAATTGTAAATTTTCAAAATTGAACTGCAAATTTACAAACACAGTGTTCATGTTTTCTAAAATAATTCTTCTTCTTAAGGGTACAATGCTTTATTCATAGAAAATTCACCTAAAACCGCAACTGCCAAGTAAACTGTCTTAGTCTCAAGTATACTTTTCTCCTGATTTAGTATCAGCTATAGCAGACATATATGTAACCCACATCCAGCACAGTAACTGTGGACTATATGTAGTTTCCTTTAGTTTCTCCTAGCAGATGCTGCAGATTTTTCCTCCTCTGTATGTGCAGACTCCTTCCTTTCCTCTCTGATCTTTCCTGTTCATTGATTCTAGAAGTAGAAAGCATCTTTCCTTCATGTGTGCTCCACTATAGACCTACCCTTGGGAGTCCAGCAGTGAAAGATCAGGAAATTATATTCTCTTATATTGTTATATGATTCATCGATTTTATTTTTGGATTATTCAGTGTAAAAATAATTATCCATTTCCCACGGCTAATATCAAAAAGTCAGTTTTCTGCCCAGGAATTTTATTTATTTCTGTTCTGTTGCATTCAAATGTAATTAGGAATTGTAATTTGAGAGAGAAAAAAAAAACAATTCATTTTTGAAGTATGTTGGAGTTAAATAATCAGTAGTACTAATTTTCTGAAATTATCACTGTATTTCCTAAAGGAAAAAAAAAAAAAAAAAAAAAAAGAAAGGTATAGAGCAGTAAAGACTGTGGTTTACTCCTCACAGATGTGATATAGCATAAAGCTGATGGACATCCCACACGATAGACCAGATAATAACTTGTAAGGAATTAAAAGTCTATAAAGTCTGACCCGTATTTGTTTCTTCATCATGCAATTCATTAGACACAGACAGTCTTGAGTACTTCTGTTTAATTAAATCATGGTTTGGCCTCTCACAAGTGTGTCTACTCTTTTAGTTTTTTTTTTTTTTTTCTAAAACAAAATAAAATAATAATAATAAAAATTCAGTCTGATTCGCTGATCAAATGCATTTCCTGCCATGCCATGAAGAACCATTCAGAATATAAACTTCCCTGATAGGCAATAATCCAGGTTACTCCATCAAGGGAAGGAGTAACCTGATTCCGAGTTGCAGTGAGCTGTGCAAAGATGTCTCTTTTTCTTTAAATCTGTCATTATGACATCAGGAAAACACAAGAAGTCAGTGCAAATTTAAGAAGTGAACCCTGTGTTAGACTGAGTAACAGAATTGCTACTACTGCTGCTTCTAGAAGCTTTCTCTGCTGAAATAAAAAATAAAAATAAATAATAAATAATTTAAAAAAAAAAAGTTGTAAGGACCTCCATCTGTCCTCCGGATATCTTGGCAGATGTTGCAGGTAAACAAATTGCTTGCATCTCTTCCATGAAATCAGTATTTTTAAATGGCTTCATCTTCTACTTATTTTATTCTAAGCTTCCCTTTCAAAACTATTCACACTGCTCTGTTCTGACACTGAGCCATTTTACAGTCTTTACCTTTTTTCCTCACTGACAAACTCTGGTCTGCCATTAAGTAAGATACTTTCATACCTTTCAGTCTATGCAAATATTTCTTTAGGGACTATTTCATGTTGAAAAGAGACTAAGAAAACTATCCTATGACTCAAGAAGACTACTTCCCTCTTGTGACGATCTCAGGTTCAGAAGAATGATACAAAATAGCAGTATCAGATTTATTTCATGAGCATCAGTGTGAAAATAATGTAAGATAACTGACATTGCATCTGTCTTCTTAGTGATCTGCGTAGGTATATATGTATGGAAATACAGAGTTGCTCTATGGAAACAGTTACAGATAACCGTTACTTCCTGATCTTTTAAATGACTCCAAGACTAAAGGAAGAATTTAGTAGTCATTTCCAGGTTCTCAATATTTTGAACGGATACAGGTTACATTCAACATTGCCCAGGACTTATTTAATTATCTGTGTAGGTAGCTCATACCCATATTAGTTTTCTTTTTTATTTTCTCTCTCTATAGCCACTATTGTATATCTCATTTCATATTATCTGGCACTGTCCTTCCACTCCTTTACTACAGTGATTGTCATTGCATTTGTTGAGATAGGTTTGCTAGTTACCTTTCTGCTCCCATATTATGGAAATTGTAAGATTCCATGAATAACTACTGACACATGCTCCACTCGGTATAGGTGAACCTTCCCTTGGGGAAAAAAAAAATGGGCCCTGAGCCGGAGATGGCTACTGCAAACATGATTCCCTATCTGGTAGGAGAGAAGAGCAGATTAATATTATTTCTTGCTGTGTTGTTTTGTTAGCAAATGGTTGTTTTGTTGACTCAACACCTTCTTTTGAGATTACTTAAAAAAAGAAGATAGATTAGTATTCCTAGAAATAGGGCTAATATATGTCTTGCTAGCAGCTGTAACATTAGTGCAGCTGGGCAGTACAAATTCACTTGTTTACACAGTTTGTTTAATGCAACTAAAATCTGAGAGATAATAATCTGTTTATCAACATTGATGTTAAAAAGGTACCGGAACAAATGTATCCAGAGAAGTTAGGAAACATACATGAAAATGATAGAGTCATTCTAAGCCCACTGATTATACCAGTAAACACAACCTCACATTTTTTGATATGACACTTATAAAACTTGAAACAATCTCTTCTATCCTTTTTTGAACTGTTTAGAATCATTATGGGCTTTATACAGAATATGATTTTTTTAATTACTGTGATTTTCCCCAGTGCTATTCCTAAGCAATAAAGACTTAAAAAATTTAACAAAGTAATGCAGAGGGAGGGGTATGCAACTGACAGACTACTGGACAAAGACTCCTGGATTTGATTCCCAGCTCTCAACTCCATCTACTCCTTGAGAGTTCTTGGACACTTTGCCTTGCCTTTCTGCCTTTTACTTTCTTTGGTTATAAAAGACACATAATTCTTGCCTTCTCTGTGGAAAACTACTATTAAAAAGGTAAATGATATTTATTTTTAAACTAAAATGGAATAATGATTACCATGTAACTGTAGTAGATCATACCTTACAATTATTAAAGGCAAGGCAATCTTTCTGGGAGGACTATATACAAAGACTTCAATGGAAAGCTGTATTAGCATACTGATGAAAGTCAGTACAACTGCCCAAGGGGCAATAGTATACTGTCATATATACCATCTTACAAATTTATTTTGATAAGACAAGATAGAGAAGACAGAATATTAGGAGTTTGGGCTGCATCACACAGCTTATCTGGAAGTCAAAGAGATGAGAAGTCATAAATGGTAAAGCTTAGAAGAGGCATGAGAGCATGAGTGATCTTTATATATCTACAGATATATTTACACATATTACTTACTAGGCAGTACCCATAGTGCAAAGGTGGCCAGTGTACAGACATTCAAGGACAAGAGTTTGAAAAAGAAAAAGCAACCCTATCATTCCTACAGTACTACAACTTTACAGAGCAGCTGAATCTGAAATAAGTAAAAGGAGTTTTAGGAGGAACTGTAATGCAAAACCAACAGCTGACTGTATTTTTAGGAGAATCATGAGGAATAGACTATGCTTATGCAATCAGATGAAAAAGGCATTATCAGAAATGCTTTTGGAATAGCATGCTGCTGTCAGATCATCCTTAGTCTGGCCATATGTTCTGATCACGCACATCAGGAAAAAGTCATTTCTTTATGCAGCCACTTAAGTATAACACATAGTGCTTTGAAACAATTGATAATCTGAACATATAACAAAATATCTTTGCATATTAAATGGAAGACTACACAAAATCCTGTAAAGCATTTACAGACATGTAAAGACATCAAAATACTGAATGGTTCCTAGCTAATCCAATCACAAGGAACAAGTTCGACAGGACACTCTACTACTAGAATTGTGAAATATGGGATTTTGCTTAAAGGAGACACAGCAGCTATTCCAGTATATTCAAAGAGTGACATTATGGGCAAACTTTATCTAGCTAACTTCAGATATCAACACAACAGAAATAGGCACTGTAAGGGTATAATTCATCTCAGATGTTTTAGATGCTATATGAGCTGAGATGAGACACAGAGCACTCTGAAAATGCTTCCTAAACCAAGCCAAAAGAGTCTATCTGTCACTCAAATATTAAACTGTATGAAAGATGTAGTGAGGTGTAAGAGATCACTTTTCAACCTCATGAAATGGTGCTTTTCAAAACACTGGAAAAGATTTAAGGAAAAGAACTATATGTTCATAGAAGGTTAGTGCTTAGTATGTGTGAGTCAGATTTTCTGGAGGATAATTAGATAACAGATGGAAACAGAAGCAAATTTTGCAAATAGCGTAATACATTTTGTTTAGACAACTAATCAAGAAAACAAAAAAAAAATCCAGTAATATTTTAATGCTGTGCATTATACATAAGGCATCCTTCTGTTGGTGAGAAACTACTTTTGCATCTCTTCCAGAAAATCAAGTTTACTTCTAAAAATAGACAAAATATGGTTGACAGAATCAAGTATTGCACACCGGTAATTTTGGATCTTTCTGGAGTCAGGAGTAGCGCGCCCTTAGCCTAAAGGGCTAAGTGTTGTGTTGGCTACGTGCGAAAATCAGACTGGCAGAGTAGCAACAGGTAGGTCTGAGAAGTAGTTAAGATAATACCAGAGTATTGTTTTAATAACCCAAAGAAGAAAAAGTATTAGAGGCCATGACACCCAGATAAATGAGTCTAATCAACAAATAGATGTCAAAGGCCAAATACAAAGCTCTTTTGTATTTTTTTTTTTTATTATATGTATTACATATACGTATGTGTGCTCTATTTGTAAGCTTGCATGAGGTAGTTACACACACACAATCAATAGTGGAAAAAAAACAAAGTGTTCTGCCCGTAGATGAAGCAGACACCTGGCATACAGGGTTTAACAAAGTTAAAATGAATTCTCATTCCTCATTACTGGTTAGTAATCAGTAAATTCACCACCAACTAGAATGATAGATGAATAAGAGCTGATACACACAAACCACAGCAAGGACGCATTTGGAAGCATCCCAATCACTCAATAAGAGCATGAGCAGTCACAGGTCATGACTAACATTAACAATAACCGCAACAAGGGGGATACTGTTTAGAAAAAAAAATAGCACAGATAAAGAACTTTGCAGCAGATTAATGCTCCCTACATACTTTGTAATCTCTGCCCTCTCCAAAGTCATCAATTATTTGTAAACAAAACATACTAAAAATAAGTGCTTAATATTAATGAATAGAACACTTTGATGTTTGATGAGAAAAGTCCAGGTAGTCGAAAGAAAGTAACTGGAAGAGATGTCAAGCAACCATTCCTCACACTTCAGGACAGTGTGTGACACCAGTTTTCCTAAAGAATTTTTTTTTTCCACCAGTGTGGAGTTGCCTCGTGTTTTTACCCAGAATGCTGATCATTTAAAATATCATAATAATAAAGCTTGCACATTGAACAGCCACGAATGTTTTCATTGTATAAACAACTCAGAACAAGAAGAATTTGAACTCAGGTCTCCAGGGTGATCTGTTAAACTACTGACCTATTGAATAAAAGGGGGCCTGGACATCACCATCATTTCATATTGTTAAGGACTAAGAAATGAAACAGGCTGCAACTACTAGCTAGAAGTGTTTAAATCAATCATAGAATTACTAATTATATTTTATTTCTGGCAGTGGAACATTTCCTCCACAGCAGAGTAATTGTTTAAGCCTGTAGTCAGTAATTACAGCCTGTTTTCATCATCTCACACTGAAGAAACTACACTGTTACAAGTCTTTTCTAGGAGTCTACAACTCTCAACATTTTTGCAGTCTCCCTTAGGGAAGTCATGCCACTGCATAACATAATTAAGATTATCTTTCCCCTTCAAGTTACAGTTCTTGGTAAAACACTTTGCTTTAACAATCTTTTCCTGTTTGGCATCTAGTCAAGAAATAGCAAATATGAAATAGAGGGAGAGGGATGCCCATGCAACCCTAGCAGGCTTGATATAGACTCAGAGCAGGCAATAACTTCAGATAAGTACTTTTCCTGACAAACAGTAACATTTGCAGCCTCCACCCACTAGATCAGGCTGCATGACTAATGATGGATGGCTAAAGCCTCAGTAACTCTCCTCATTTCTCCAGTACATCACCACTGGCGATAGTTCAAGAAGGGTAGAGAGCAGAAGAAAGACACGAACAGATGCTCAGACTCCGAATTTAATAAAACCAGAGGCTAGACAGCTCATTCATGCTCAAAATCTTTTATTTTAGTCTCTACAGATTCTGGCCATACACTCCCACTACATGAACCCCCCTGGCATGTCTTGATCACTGGCATGTCTTGATCTTGAGCTAGTTTCCTTTCTCTGATTGAAGTTCATTCCTTACAATCTACCTAAAGGAAACAGAAAAGCTCCAGTAAACGAGAGTAGTCTGAGCAGTGACATTATAAGTAGCTGTTCTATTTCCTGCATGAGAAGGTTGCCTTGGGAAGCTGGTACGGGCTATGAGATAGGATTCCAAAAAAATGATAGGCAAGAGAAGCTTCTTGACTAGAAGAGGAAATTCCCTGACACAAGCAAATTTAAGAGATTCAAACTCATATTTTCTATTTGGGGAAGGAACATAAGAATGTTTCTTTGGGCCTCTCTCCATATATCTATCTGATAGTTCCACTGCTTTCTACTAGAGAAAAATGCTATGTCTGTTCAGCAGAGGAGTTAGCAACAGTTCGAGATGAATATTTCTACTGAACTTACCTCAGTAGAAATCATATTAGTTTTTCATACCTGATAATTAATTGTTGCAAAAGTATCCAGATACAACAAGATCAAGTGGTAATACCAACCAAATGGCGGCAATTTAGTCTGCATGTGTCATTAGAGATAGAAGTCTGTGGATGGTATCTGCAAATATTATACTTTTGCCAAGATCTCACTCAGTCCAAGTAGAAAAGCATCATGAATCTGTGGGATCTTTGTTTTCTTCCAGTTTCTAAAATGACATAGCCTGTTGATTAGGTGATTAGCCCAATAAGACTATTTTTCCTGCAGCACTTTCACCTTTCAGTTACAGCAAGACTGTTGTTGTTGGTAGGGAAAATGGATTTGTTCTTCAACAACTGTAGTTTGGACTGGGAGGTCATGCTTTAAATGCTGTAAGTTCTTCCCAGACAAGCAAAATGGCATTTCCTGGCAGTTCTAGCAGCAAGTTCAGTTCGCAGAGTAATGGGCTATATGATGCGTCAGGATGGACTCTCATCCTCTTATCTGATCTGCCAAAAAAAAAAAAAAGAAAGAAACTTCTGTTGAAAAAAAAGTGTCAAAATTCTTATTGCCAAGTTATTGGACACAGTGACCTTAGAGAGTGTGAAAATGATGCATAATTCTGAACCTGTGAAGCTCATATTTATTCAAAATAAGATAAATACAATTTATGTGCCATGGTAAATGATCTGCTGCCTAGCGGAGATAAATATGCAGCCATCATTCTATGCTGTGAAACACTATGACCTTTTGGTATTTATTACATGCCTAGTTAAGATGAAACACCAATCTCTCCCTTTTTCTCTGTCATCACAGTTCTCTCCTATTCAGCTTTGAAAAGTCCTTCCAAATGTAAACATTTTACTTATAACTTCCTTAGTCATTATATCATAATTTTTGGTTTAGACGTAGAAAGTTCTTTAATAGGTTTATAACAGCCTGAAGCAGCCATGTAGAAGCAAAGATTCATTTTCATTTCATGGAAGTCTGTACCTTTTACAAATTGCATTTAGATTGAATACTCCTAACCAACTCTGATAGTCACCATCGTGCCAGCAATACAAAATTTATTTTAGATATTCGACTAGTTTACTTATCCAAAATTGCTTCTCTGAAAAAATATCAAAAGTGCAAATATACACCAGAAGAGAAAACTCAGAAATGTAAATACTAAAATCATCAGAGGTAGATTTGACTCTTGCAAACTTGAAAATCATTTCCTTTATATGAATTTTTATATATTGGCTTTTATAAGGACACGTGGCCCTTTGAAGGCTAGGGCTAGATAGTAGCACCTTCTTAATGGTGAAGATTTGCTCCCTGAAACAACTTCTTTGAGTCAATGCTTTTTCAGCAACATGAACAAGCAGGTAATAGCCTGATCTGAATGTACCACGGATATTTCACAGATCTTTTACTGTTACAAAGTAAAAGCCTTACAAAATAAACCACTTCAGACACTTTCACATATCAGCATAGATTGAAGTAAACCAGCTATTGTGGCAGTATATTTGTAATTTGACAAAAAGGTGGTACTGCAATTTTTGAAGGTCATTTGCTTGAACAGTATATTCAGGAAATTGATCAGAACTCAGTAAGTAGATGATAAATTGTACATATATTCCTGATAAGTAAGTGCTATTTTGCTTGTAAATACTATTACTACCCAGGCCTTGAAGTTAATTAAAACACAAGTTACCAGATGCACTATTTGGTACCATTGAAATTATCATTTTAATATTTTATTCAAATATTATACATTTTTTTTACCAAAGTGTTTTTAAACCAATTAATGATCTTCAAATAATTCACCTTTCCCAATTTTGTTTATTTTAATCAATTTAGCAACTACTACCACCTTTTTCTTACTTACATAAACCTTTTTTTTCTTCCTCTCTTACACAAATTACCTTCACTTATAGTTTCCTAACATTTCCTTGTTTTTTTGGGTTTTTTTTGTTCATTTTTAAGGTTTTAATGTTTTTTCTTCTTTTTTATTTTTTCTAAATGTATTTTTTCCTTTATGCTAAAAATACGCATTTTCCTGTGATATATGAAATCTGCCTTTTTCAAGACCCCATTCATGACATTCTGACACTCCTCTTCCAACACTTATCTGATTTCTCTTGTTTATGACTGATTCAGTAGTCTGAACTCATGATATTTTATTCTTTCTTTTCCATAATACTAATAAATGATTTTCTTAGCTAGCCTGAACTTTGAACTCATTTTCTCAGAAGCAGATTTAAAATAGCTTCACATAACTTTTCATTGCAGATCCTCAGCTGAAGAGAACTTCATCTCTTCTCAATATATTTTTCACTTAATTAAGAAATGTACTTCTTTTGACTGTTTTTCAAGTTACAGAGGACTCAGAAATCCTACCAAATCCAATAGAAGTTGAGAGTATGCAGCATCTCTAACATTCACCGAAAAAAATTCTGGCAACATGTCAGATTATGTCTTGTACATTGGCACAAACAATGATTGTTTAAAAGCCATTCACTGAGCCATCAATTGCTGCCACTTCTGTCACACTGACTACTTTTCTCTCCCTCTCCCACTCATCTTCATCCCTCCTTTTACTCACCAGGCACATGTCTGGCCTCTGCACACTGAAGTGTGCAGACAGCTATGTCAAGACTGAGTGAACCTCTTATTAAATTTTGAATTTCTAATTCCCTCTTCCCAATTGTCATCAGTGACCAGGTGACAGTCTCCTGCAGGAGCAATTTCTCTACTCCATTAGCAGAGGAGCTGTGTGAGAAGACAACTCTGTGAACCTCTCTTAGGGTTCTTGCCATAAACTGTGCCCATTTGGGGCATCTTTTCCTATATGAGTGAGATTTATGCTTGCAATATAACTGGGTTTTTGACATCCCAGGTTACACCACAATTACCTGTACTAACTTCACAAACTACTCGTTTATGATCATTGTCAAAAAAGAGACATTCATAATGCGTTAATCTTGTGCCTTTTCCATTCATTATATATATAATTCCTTGAGAAATGTTTTAAAGATTTAGTGCCATAGGAAAGGCAATCTGTCCATCTTCCTTTCTTAATCCTTTATGGAAATCCAAAGTGATTGCATTATCAGTGATTGGATTATATATATAGACAACTAAAATTTAAGGCTCATTTATATATTGTTTGTTTTTCTTGTTTCATATTTTCATATAATCCCTGTAAGATGCTGGCTTTTAAAGTCAGTCTTACCTTTCTTCCTTCTTTGAAGTTAGCTATTTATCTGAGGCTTCCTACAAAAATATTGAAAACCCTGTTTTGTCCCAGTAGAGGGTGCTGCTACTCCTAAAGAGGCATTGATTATAGCAGTCCTACAATTCATCAGAGTGCTTTGGCTGCTGGAAGGCTTGCTTTTACAGCAAGAATCAGATTTTAGATAGGGAGTCAGACTTACAGAAGCACAAGCCAGGATAATATTTTAATATGCCAGAAGTAACATGTTCAGCAGCAGTAAAAAACACACACCAAAAAAAAAAAAAAAAAAAAAAAAAAGTGGGGGGCGGGGACGAAGGAAGAGAACAGAAAAAGACAAAGTTTGAAAGAAAAAAAAAAAAAAAAAACAGTATTAAAAATATCAAGGAAAAAGTATTAAGGAAAGAGAATGACAAAAATATTTCGTAAAACTATGTCAGAGTTTATGTAAGAGTATAGCAGATCAAAGTAAAGGAAAGAAAAAGGAGATGATTGAGTGATGAGATGTGATGCCACTAATTCAGACAGCGTATTAACATAAAGTATTTGTGAATATTTGGCATGCTTAAAACATTAAATAAGCTTAAATAAGATTTCACTGACCTTTTCTAGGGCTTCTATATAGACATAAAATAAGCCTGCATGAATAGCAAATAAGTAGCAAATAATTCACACTGCCATGATAATAACACCAATGAGATGTCCAATAAGTTTTCCAGAGATTTTGTTAAGGTCAGGTCATGTTTAGGTCTGTGTTCCTCTCTCTTATCTTCATATACAGAAACTGGGATACAAAGATAGAAAAAGCTTTCTACTAGTCGTCCATCGAGGGCCTGTTGGAGGCAGCAAGAGCCTAAGTCCTCTTAAATCCAACCCCAAGTGCCTAATCCATTTGACATACTGGACTAAGTGGCCAAATACTTTGTCAGAAACTGCATGTATTTCTGAATAGCACAGGTTAGGGTGAACCATATCTAGGTAGGTTCAGGATTCTGCAGCTGTGTGCTTCCCTCAGTTCATTACAAGAGCAGTTATCTGTCACTGGTCATCCAAACAAAAGTCCGTTTGCCCAGTACCAGTTTTCCACCAGTTAACTGCAGTATATAGCAACATACTAAGAATATCGCAGGAGAGTAAGATCAGAGGAATCTTTCCCTAAGGTTCAGAGAATTTCAAACTAGGACTTACAACTAGCCTATCATGTTTAACAGTTACTGTGAGCATTCTCAGGAAAAAAAGATCTACTTCCCTTTAAGGAGCGAGCCTTTAGCTCGCTCATTCAAGTCTTTGGGCTCCACACCATCCTGTGGCAATGAGTTCCACTGGAATAAAAAAAAAAAAAAAAAAACTTTGTCTGTTTTAAATCTGCTGTCTGATGCGTTAATGATACATTATAGGACCAATTCCTTCTCTGGGTACGAGGACAGCAAGTACTCCTGTAATCAATCTGGAGAAAGACGTCACAACTGCCTTGATAGCTCACACAAATTCTGACTCACAAATCGTTTTGTCACATCTGTTGACATCGGATATTAAACATCAGAGTCAGAACCAATTTCTTTTTAATCATATCACATCAGTCATGTTGACCTGAATCATCAGATTCCAAGAAGTTTCCCCTTACATCATGAAACCATAGAGATGATAAATCTACTTATGAGCTGGGACCAGTTGTTTTCTCTTTTTGCTTTCTTGTGAATCCAGCATCAACCACTGAGAGAAAGAACATTACAAAGTAGGTGGCTTTTCTTCTATTTCTCTGTGCCAGTTCCCATATTCCCAAGCTATTAGTTTGGATGTTGAACTCAATAAATCAAAAGCGTGAACTGTCATGGACAAAACATATAACACCCACCATGAAGGATGCTATAGCTTTAATCCCCCATAGCCTTCAGCCTCTTTCTCTAACATACTGGTATCTAAACAATAACAGTAACTAAGTCTAAGAAAGAAAGATCAGTAGCAAAATTAACAGATCAACTCTCTCATCAACTTTTTTAATATTTTGCTACCATTACACAACTTTTATACTATGCCACATATTTTACAGAACTTTCCTAGTTCCTGTCCTTCATGGTGTTGTTCTTTTCAATACACATAGAGACACATACAGATATACACACGCATCCACACGTACGCACAAACACTCTGAAAGAAGAAAGGAAACACTAAACTCTTCTGTTATTTTTTCTAGTTTTTGATTTCAGACACAGCAAAAATTTGCTTTGTAACTAAAAAGAAAAAAAGTCTTTAACTTAAAACTACATCAAATGCTAGCTCATCAAACAATAAAATTTTGCATCACCATCAGTTGATATTTCTGTGTTACAAGCTGTGCAGCACCAGCGATTAAAGAGCCAATATATCACAGATGACTTTGATAATTAACTCTCTTGAGAAATGCGCTATCATCTGGGGACCCTGACACTTGCTATCCAAAAAGAAGAAAAAAATCAATTTTTCTTTATAAATTCCCTGATGATATGGATCAAACTTACAATTAGTCCATGCAAGAAATGATTTTAAAGAATATATCAAATCTTTGTGTTATTTCCATTTCAAGACCAAAAAGGTATGTCAAAATTCACACATTCTTTGACATTCTTAAAAAAATGAATGAACAAATTGTTTTAGCCTATATAGGGTTTGATATGACACAACCATTGCAGGACTGACAAGACATTGGTTCTTTACTATGCAGGACGGACTATCGGGAACCTAGGCAAATGTCCCTGTTATGAAACTCCATGCAGCTCAGTTGGTGGGAGTTCTTCTTACCAAACAAGACCAGGCCTTACATTCAGGGTTGTGAAACTTGGGTGGAGCTATAAAGGAAATATTGAATCAGATGAACTTGGTAGTCAGTGTCTGAAAATACTCTAAGGAAGTGAATCCACACAAACTGAATGAAGAGTTCAGTTTTGGATACCTACAAATGGGGCAGGCCAACCGGTAACTTCCCTATTACAAAGAATGGGAAAGATGAGACAGTTCACAGGGTTCATCTTCATTTTCCAATAACTTTACAGAAGCTGCTTAGGGCTTTCCGGGTCAGCAGGCTTCACTGCAGCTACAGTGGAGCAGACTCCTTGCTATTATACCCAACAGTTAGCGCACTGCTATCTTGCCCATTCCCGAGTGACAAGTTCCTCAAAATAAAAAGACCCTGTAGCAAAAAACCTTTTCAGTTAGCAGCTGAACATTTCCCAGCAAAACACATTATGGTGGATTTTCTACAGACCCCTAATCATTTTATGAATTCTCCTCTTCCTCCTTTGGGCCATCTGACAGCTGCCCAGCCTTTTAAACCACTCAAATCTCACACTTCAAAACTGATACCCTTTCAGGGAGTGTTGTCAGCACAGTGCTGGAATTAAAGATGCATTGCCTCACTGTCAACATACATGAAAGAATTGAATTCTCAGTGATCCCATGACTGGATTTAGCTTATGCATTAGCGCACCAAATGAAAAGAATTTCTTATTCTGCTGTAAACTGGAATTGATCCTGTAGGATCAAGAAAGGGGAAAAACTATTCTTACCCTCTCTGGCCAATGGAACTCTCCTGTAGAGTCATTCTGCCAATCTAACCCCATCCTCTTCCCTTCTGCAACTGCTCTCTCCCTCTTCTCCTTCAAAGCTCCTTTCTGCTCAGCTCTGCTCCTTCCTTCCCACCCCACAGTAAGGACGTTTTCCACAAACCTGCAGACTGTTTGTGCCAACAGCTGAACTCTAGATAGCTGAGAGAAGGAACCAGGGAGAGGCAGTCACAGCTGATAGTTTCACTCCTCTTCACAAAGAGGGAATTAATGCTGAGAGCATGGCAGTGGTATGAGGGTTTGGGCTAGCGAGGTGGGGAGCGGAACGGGTTTCGGGTTTTGTCAGAGTTCTCTGGCATAGCAGGAGAATCCACCAATGCCCATTAGTGTTGAGGACTTGAGATGGTCTTTCCTGTCAGCTATACATGCCACTGTCATTATACCTATTAAATTTTATTGACAAGTACTGCCTCCAGTAGGATAATAAGAAAAGCATGGATTGGCATGAACTGTAATGATTTTTTTGCATATTAGGGACTAACACAGCAGAAGCTGTGAGAAGCTGAAACATTTCATTTTGATTTCAGTTTTGGTATTTCAGCTCTTTATGAAAAAGTATTTTTAAAGAATTCAGGGTACGTAAGGCTTTTGTCTTCCTTTTGGTTTGCTCACTGAACAAAGCTAGTGGTGACTGTTCACTTGGCTTTGTAATGTTCACTTGATGTATGTGAGAAGTGAGAGAATCTTCAAAAACATGTGTCTTAGCTCCTTGTCAAACAAGGAGTTATCACAGTATTCTCTTCATTTTTTTTTCCCTGTAACTCACCAATAATATTAATAAAGTAACTAAAAGAATTAAAAAGGAAAACTTTGAATACTTCCCCTTCATTCAGCTAAAAATAGAAAGTAAGAAACTTTATGAACATATCTGTAAAATATTTGCAAAACTTTCAACTTCACATCTATTTTCATTTTGGCCAAACTATAAAACTATTTTTGTTAACAAAAAGGAGGAGGTGCTTAAATCTGTCAAATTAAATATCTTTTACTTTTATTAATCTTTCTTGCCACTCTAGTTCTGTAACATAATTTTTGTATCTGATGCCTTCAGAGAATGTCACTTCTATTCATTGCAAAAATTTGCTTTCAAAACAATCCTTTTGGCAACAAAGAAGAAACGCTACCAGTAATAGAGAAACACTATATCGTATTACAAATGTTCACTACTATTAAATATTTTACTGTTGAGAACTAGAAACTGTAACAGATTGTCAGGAAATATACAGAAACACATTTGATATATCCAGCAAAAGCAGCTAGCTAAGGATGCTTCATAATCAGCTGAAAAAGAATGTAGAAAGCTAATCCAATATCCTTGTTGACTTTGAAACTGTTTTATTCAAATTGCTTGCCCTTTCTTACTATAATACATGTTGGCCTAATCCAGTTTCCAGTGATTCTCCTGTCAGTCAAATGGAAAAACTCTAATTTTTAATAAAAACTAAGACTGGAAGTGTCTTTAATCAAATACAGGAATCAGGGAGAGAAAGAAGGAAGGCTCTTATGGAAGGAGAGGGAAGTCTGTTTCCCTTTATCAGAATCAATCTCCTCTGAACCGATTTGGTTTTGATGTTGGCAAACTTGTTTCTAAGAGCAGAGGGAGGCAAATACAGTGGTTGGCAATCAAGAGGAGCACTGAAAAATCCTTACATATATACACAAAGAAGCAGAGGTTTCTTTGACTGGGTAGGACGAAGAAGGAGCTCCAGAAGTTTGGAGGTTGCAAAGGATTGAGAGAGGAGACTAGCAGGAACGGCCTACTCCAGCAGGCTATTAGGCCAACAGGTCCACGAGGCCTACAGGGATTCTGCTCAGGTAGGGGTAGGGAGAAAAGATAGTTGTGGGCAATTTGGAGAGGGAAGCTGCTTGGGAGCAGGTGGGAAGAAGGGACATGGCAGAAGCCAGGTGGAAGGGCTGTGGTGAACAGCTGAAGAGGATAGGAAGTAGTTCCAGGATTGAGGGCTTGAGGTAGAACAGGAGCAAACCCACATTTTTACTCACACAAACACACATACATGTGTGTAACCCCATTTAGGGTTTGGAGACACGAACAAGACCACTTCTCCTCTCACCACCCTTGGCAGGTGGAGGATGGTTGCTTGTGCCTAAAATGGGCAGGAAACCAATATTCTTATACACAATGTTCCAGGCATAATTACATTTTAGCCTGTATTTCCAAATGTGGCAGTCCTTATAAACAAAGCTTCATAAAAGCAAGGGCATGGGAATGGTGAAAAGCCACATTACATAAGGTAGAAAGCAAACAGGCAGCAAGCAGAAAATGATTGCTGAAAGTCTGAAAAATTGGAATGGTTAGAGGAAACCTTGGTGATAGAAAAGGGAAGAGAAGGAGTGGAAATCTCCAAGAGATTAAGAGAGGGATATACTGTTGTATATCAGTACGGTTATGAGGGTCTCTATATGAGGAGACTCTTCCTTACTGGAGGGTTTCCATATGAGGATACTTCTTCCTTACTGGAATAGGCAGCCCAGAGAAGCTGTGGAGTCTCCTTCTCTGAAGACCTTCCAAACCCACCTGGATGCCACCCTGTGCCACATGCTCTAGGTGTCCCTGATGGAGCAGGGGGGTTGGACTAGATGATCTCTAGAGGTCTCTTACAAATCTCAACTGTTCTGTGATTCTGTGATTTCAGTCATCATAAAGGGATGTAGTTACCAGCTGGAGACCACTTTTTCCTCTCCTATTTCTTACAGAGCTAGTTAACATATTGCCATTACAAGTCTTCCTTTTTACGGAAGAAAAATAGCTCCTTATACTCTTTCTCTGACACACAGCTGACCTCACAGTTGGGGATCTCCGCGATCTCTTCTCCTGCAGGTGCTTCTCTGCAATGGGAAGTCAGACAAAATAGAGATAAGAGACAGAACAGCTGTAAATATGGGGAAAAGTGGATGTATGGACTACTTGACAGAGAGAGCTAATTTCTATTCATTATTCTTCCTTTTTTGTGTGAAAAAAGCCTATATTTGTAATACTGTAGTTTTATTTGAGCAAGGAAATTGGGGTGTAATGCAACCTTCCAGTTCTTCACTGATGAGTAAAAATGCAAATAGTGAAAACAGCATATAGAGAGATCAGATACAAAGGTTTTTGCATAGCCTAATCTAAATAGGGAGGGAATGGGCTAGACACTTTGGCCAAACTCTGCTTCTAAGGTCTAATATGTGGGTGCTGGAATCCCCACCATCAACATGTTTTAAATGTGCAATAATGTTTAATTTAGCCCCATTATATATCTCCTGACAAACTGTATTTCCTTCTGAAGTACAATGGCAATCAAATTACATAACAGAAAAATATCCTTTTATATTCCTTGAAAGAGATCATTTTTTTAGAGAACTGGATTGCTGTTTTGGTTTTCCCTTGCTACTGCCTTGCTACTATTAATAGCAGTTTAAATGTTAAAGCAGAACTTGGTTTTGAGAAGTCAAGAAACAAAACTACAATGACTTTGCTTAAACTTTATCATGTTAGCCAGAGGGCAGAGAAAGCAAAATGTTCTCCTGCTCAACCTAGCTCTGTCTAAGCAGGCTGAGGATAGTGGAAGTATCTTTAGACACAGACATATAGACCAACTGTCAGAGACACAAAACAGCTGTGACTCCTTGGTTGACTTTGATGATGCTGGTCAGTGTATCCCAGCAGCTTTTGGAGGATCGCAGTTTGTGACTCATGCTAGAGGTGCTGCCCCTCTCCAGAGCACTGCTCACTTCTCCCCTTGCCATGGCCCAAATCCACCAGATTCCACCAAAATCCACTCTGTCTACCCAGAGCTTTTTTATCCCATTTTGATTCTTCCCTGCAACCCTCGACCCTGTCATCCCAAATCTTGGGTGGGACAGTTCCTGTTTGCCTATACAATCCCATAAGAATCCCTCAGCTTGGTATTTCCTTTTTATTTATGGAAGAAGGGCCAAAGACTCAATGAATGTAAATGAAATAACTAAATGTTTCCTATTTTTTCCCAGAATAACCATCCTGGGATCTATACATTTTGCACCTGACCCATACAGTTTTGAAATACGGAATTTGCCCCTCTGACAATAGAGTGATGGGCTTGATACATTCTCTGGTACATGGTATGCAGAAAATACTGCTGTCTGATTCTCCCCTGAACCCTCGCACCACCTTTAGGGATCTTCATGGTATTGCATACTTTCATAAACAGTCATAAAAGCATCTTTCATATACAGGTGTGTCTCAAGAAGCTTTAGTAGATTAAACTTTTGTTTTCAAATATCCATTTTTTCCAGTTATTCTAGATAAGACAAATTTAAGAACATATCATGGGATATATTGAATTCTCCATAAGATGGGTAAAATACTATAGAAAATCTAAATTTTAGATAGCAGTCCTAGGTAGCAGTGTTACTATTGGGAAATAAGTAGGGTTAAATGTAGGCAACCCAGCACAGGAAAAAAAGGAAAAAGTTTGCATAGAAAAGTAGAAAATTAGACAGAATTGAGATGAAATTGATAATGTTTTGTAGCTTGTTTAGCCTTTCTTCTCCCCTTCTCTCTTTCATCTTTTTATGAATCACTGACCCTATCTTTGTTGGGGCTGTTGTTGCTATTTGTGATGATTTTTTTCTTTGATCTAATTCTCAAAGACTATCAGGTCACATAGCAATTGCAGAAACATGCTTTCACCACCAAAATGTCAGCAAGGTTTTTGCTGTTTGCTTCACACTGATGACTTACAGCTGTAATTTATAAACATTGTATTTCTGAATTAGAAGACTGTAACTGGTAGCACTGCATTTTACCTCCAGCTGATTAGTCAGTGAAAGTGGTACAAAATTTAGCAGCTCCATTTGTCATATTTTACTATGATCATTTTATGCTATTATTCTTGACACGACCTTTGGCTTTGCCTCCAGCCTTCAGAAAAACAACTGAATTTTAAGGATTTGTTTGGTCTTCTTCAACCTTCAATTAGCTAAGCAGCACTGACCTGAAACCATCATGCTAGGTGCCAAGTATGATCATGGAGATGCTTGATTTAGAGCCCCCAATCACGTGTTATTTATATAGGGCTTTTCATCTTCTGCAGAGGTTTTATTTTAACGGTCATCCTATCTACAAGGTCAAGTAAAGACTTAGGAAACTCCAACCAGGTAGGTTTCCGTTAGCAGGAATAGAATATGATATGGATCTTGAATGCTTGTGGTTATTGGTGGTTTCTGTGGAATGAGGTTTCTATTTCATGGCTGTTTATTTAAGGATTACCAAAGACAAATCCAGAGCGGAGTCAAGATGTTTCTTTCAATGGATGGGAAACTAAGAAACTATATACAAAGGTATGTTCAAAGAAGTGTGCTTATCTTATAAATCCTAGCATTCCAAAGCTAGAAAATGTCTACGTCAAGGATTCTGCACAAATCTTGAAGTACACTGCATTTTTTACTTCCTAGTCACAAAAGCTTTTTCTCTGCCCACTAAATGTATGTTCTCTACAGTGCAGAAGATTGAAATGTTTTACTTGTGAGCTCCTCCTCCTTCCCCTCCTTCACCTTCCAAGTTGATGAGCCACAATCTGCTTCCCTGCCAAAATCAGGTGTGCCCAGCCTGCGAGAGCTGATGCCACTGCTGATTTGTTCTCTTCCCACATTTTGTTTATTGCTCCTTGTCTAAAATGTGGTCCACGCCCTACATAATGCACGTGACTCAAGGCCTTCCTTAGATACAAAATTATTATTTTTCTCCTGGGCTTTCCTGTAGCCTGCTGTAGTAGCCAAGTGCTGCTGCACAAACATCAATTAAGTTATTTTCACAACACAAGCAACAAGGTATTATTATACCCAATTTAGAGGTGGAAAATTAAGGTATGAGAAACTGTGGTTCCTGGTATAAGCTATCAGCATTTTTAACTGTACAAGCTTGTGCCATCCTTGGAAAAGAGATGGCCTATTAGCTAAATGAAGCAGGGTTACTTTTGAAAAATAGGACATGAACATGTAATTAAAGACTAAATCATACCACAGGTGTCCTATAGGGTCAAAAGAAGGTTACTCAATCAGTTGTAATTCTGTCATTCTCTAATCTTTCAAGCTTAATATTTGGTCCTTAATTATGTCACTTAACAAAGCTACTATTTTCAAATTGTACGACTTAACCTTCTCCAAAATCAGAAAAAAATGAATTCCATATGATCTCATCATCCTGACTTCCGCCTGAGTCACTGGCACGGCTAGCACTTGCAAACTCATGGTATGATCCCCTGACACCAGGGATGCCTCTGGGCCTGCACCTGTGAAGGACTGGACTCACCTGTGCTTAGTTTAAAAACAGTCTGAGAGGCAAAAAGAAAAACCACACACAAAAAGAAAAAAAAGTCTGCATTTTTTTTTCTGTATTATCACTGGACAATGAGTGAGGACCCACAATAGATCAGGTGCCATGAAACTGTAACCTCAAGTAGCAGCAGTAGAGTTGTTATCTTGTTTGTGGATGAACATTAGCCCCAGAGACACTGTTGTATTGGTGGGTTTCCTTGGACATTTTATAAAATCAGAGACTCAGGATTGGTCTGTTTTTTTTTTGTTGTTGTTTTTTTGTCCCAGCTTTGAAGAGAAAGTTCTTGGATTTTTTTTTCCCTCTCCCAAGGATAGCCATTAATGTCCCATTCCATGGACTTAGGATTCTGTTAATCATTCTGATCTGATTGTCATGACCTTTTTAATAAAAAGTGGAGAGTGTTTTCTTTATGTATAATTCATTAAATTAAACAGTAGGATTCTCAGACAATGCAAAATGGAGTTAAGGTAGTTAGATGTGGATTTAATCTTCCAGTAATTTTAATGATAAGTAATTCAAGGAGCCTTTTAATTTGAAACATAGAATCATAGAATACCTAAGGTTGGAAGGGACCTCTAGAGGTCATCTAGTCCAACCCCCCTGCACACGCAGGGC